>JBBCBC010000016.1:34915121-35132304 GCA_037126765.1 Stenogyne calaminthoides
ATAGGGATTAAAGGTTTTATAATAAAATTATAATATTTAAAATTGATATATATAATTAATTATAATTTTAAATTATATTCAAAACAACCTTATTTTAATTATTGTAATTTATGTAGCTCGAAAAAATTAATGCCTTATTGGGATTAAATTTTTTGATCCATAACTTTATATAATTTTGACATTGATCATGTTTTAAACTTTTTTAAAATTGATCATTTAATATTGCAATAAGGTTATCAAGTAGGTGCTTAGTCATATTATAATTATTTAATTTATTTTTTCATTAATTTTGAATAAATCATTTGAACTTTTTTAATTCTAATATTTTGTTTAAGGTTTTTTGGATCAGGTTTATTTTGTATATTAATTAAAGACAAAGCAAATCGGGTTGGTTCTTTGGTCTAGAATTACCGAAAAAAAATCAAAAAATAAATCAAAATCTGTGAAGAAAAATCTAAACAAAAATTATTAGTATTCAAAAAATCTGGGTGGCACTTCAAAATTAAAAAAAAAAAAAAAAAATTACATGTATAGCGGTTCTGTTTGGTGAATTCTTCTGTTGAGTTAAGGACCAATTTTTTTTTTACGATAGCTACGGGATCATAATAAAAAAGTTGAAAGCAATCGGGATCAATTTTAAAACTAGTGGATCTCATGCACACTAAATTATGTCAAATTTTAGAATAAATATTTGTTATATTGAAAATTGTAGCTTATTTCACATTTGATTGTGCAAATATTTTTCATATTAATTGTTGTACAATTCGATTGTAAATAAATTGCACTTTTCTATATAAAGATTCTGATCGAAAAGCAACAATAAAATATTACATGTAATTGTTACATTTAACGCTCCTTTTCACATTAATTTCAGCTCATTAATAAATTTCAATTATTCTTTTTTTTTTTTTTAAAGGTGAAGATGATATACAAATCGTGCAATACAAAAGTAATACTCTAATCTCAATCCAAAACTACGATCACGAACCAATAAATCCTTCTACAATTTTGACGGAATGCAAAATTAAAAGAACAATTTGTCACCTAAAAAGGTAGAAGCAGGGAATGGACGGGAATTTCATCGAGGGGTCAAATTTATAAAGTAGATGTAAATCATTTTAATTTTTTATATATTTTGAAAATTATTTGGATTAAATATTTTTATATTATATAATGTGAATTATCATATTCTTTTCTGTTTTATTTATCTCTTTCCCTTGCAAAGATCGACGTTTTATTTATAGGATGTTGATTTTTTACAAATAATAATAATAGTGGTGTCTGATTGAGCATGATCGTATAGTCTTTTGTTTAAAGAATAATATTCGTGTATGAGGCGATTTTTTTTACATAATATAAATCTGACCCTACTTAAATAGCATTCGCTTTTCAAAATATTAGCGTTATCTATGATTTATGTTACTTTTCTTATGAAGGTAGTCTTTATCTGAAGTGTATGCTTAATTATAAATATATATAAATATAAAAATTCAAGTGGGGCCCAGTGACCCCATACCTCAATGTAGGTCCGTAGAAGCAAATCAACTGAATATAACTCTCTTCCTAAAACTTCACTAAAGTCAAAAGTTGATTTATGATGTATGCATATATCCATCACATATACACATATCTATATATATACATATACTTGCAAGTTACAGCCAGAATCGAACATGTAGTACATACATACACACAGCGTATGGCCCATCTGCATGGCCATACATATGACAACATTACATTCCATGCATATCTCGATTCATATGATTCAATCAATATAAATAAATTAATCAATTATATATATATACACCTTAATTTTAGTTGAATTTACAATTTAATATTACGAAAATAGCGGGTTCGTGTACAAAGGGTATATCTGTAAATCAAGAGATATATACTTACATAGAGAATGTGCATATATTAGTATAAAAACATATATAGTCATAATTATGTATGAATATTTGAAATATATATTCAGGTGTTGCAATGGGCCACCATAATAAGATTACGTGGTGATGATGAATTATTGTTGAGGATGTTTGCGTGATTGACGTTGAAATCTATAGTACTATTCTTTAAGCTTTGCTTTCTTTGTGAAAGATCTCCCGAATCTTACTAACTACATGATGATTGATGAGAGAGAGAGAAACATTAGATACATCTAGACAGAGAAAATACATACATATATACATTTGTATATAAATTACATATTGGTTTTTCAAAAGTCTTCACCAGAACTCAAGAATGGCCCCACCTTGTCTCATCCATCAATTGTGTTCACTCTCATATATATGCATGTTATACACCGATTTGGATCATGTTTTTTTTATATATATAATTCGGCATCCGGTAACCCATCATCGGGTTCGTTAACGATATTAAAACTTTAAGTTAGAATCTGGGTTTTATATAATCGATTGGCCCATCTTAAGAATGTCAGCTCCAAGGGTTTTCAACCCGGGGCGCGCAAAAGGCGATATTCCAAATTTTAAGTCACGTCCACTGATCAACCCTCGAAGAATGACTCCGTAAAACCAAAGTTCACTCTATGAACTTTAATTTAATATATTGATCCATTTTGAGGATGGGTACAACCAAATTTTAGCCCCATTACTTTTATTTGCTCTGTTTCTATTAAACTCATTTTATCGTGTTATTAAACTATCAACGTTATTCTATAAAACTCCTCTTTGTTATCTTTATAAAAATATCATTTCTATAAAACTCATTTTATGATATTATTAAACTATCTATTGTTATTCTATAAAACTCTCCTTTTATTAGGGAAAAACTCTCATTGTTATTTTATAAAACTCTCATGAATTCTTATTTATAAAATTATCATTTCTATAAATTTCTCACTATCGTGTTATTAAACTATCATTTATTCTATAAAACTCTCACTCTTATTCAAAAAAAAACTCACATTTGTTATTTAAATCAATCAATTCTTCACAATCATTTCCCTCTTCAAATTGTTAGTATCCAATGCCACCCATCACCACGCCACTCTGTCACCCTTACACAACTTACCCGTATCCCTAAACCCCAAGAACTCAAACTCCTTATTCTTGTTCATGCATTTTCAATATCTCCTTCCAACTAAACGCGATATCCACAAACCAAAATGTTTGTTTCGTCGAAGAAGAGTGCGTTTTGCTGTCAATAACAGAGCGGGTGACCGTCGCTGAAAGTTGTAAGAGTTTCACAGTAGTTTCTTGGCGGTGGGGTGGGAAGAAGGAAAGGAAATGAGTGTGAAAAAAACAAATGAAATGGCGTAAATAGTTCCTATCGAGAAGTTTTTGCCATGTATAGGTTAGATTTGACCGGGGTTCATGGTATGAATCGGTCTACACAAGTTGTTATTTTTTTAACCCTTGGGGATACCAATTTGGATCGGTGTGATGTACAAAACCGATTATGTCTGATGATGAAAATCTGTGCGGATCTATAGTGTATTTTTAGCTAAATACTAAATTTAAATATACTAAAGACAGTGTGGATCTTCGTACAAGTGGGTGTCATGTACATCAGATTGCCGATGCATACTCATAGTATATTTTAGAATCATGCAACTTGTTGTCTTGGAAGATCGATTATTTACATTGAATAAAGTCTGATTATTTTTTCCAAATAAATAATTCGTGATTCGAGTGTAAATAAGTTGTACCTTTAGTATAACAAATTGCATGGTTCTAAAATGCACTATGAATGCATAACTGAATACGTATAAAGACGGTTCGATTCCTATTCCACTTTTTCGTATTCTCATTAGTGTTTCACTTTTTTGGATCTTTAACACATGACTCATATGATACGATTGGTTTGTTGAATATTTTTTATTATTTCACGTGTCATCATTTATATTATAAAATACAAAATGGAATACCAATTATGAAATAAGTGATCTCATCCATAATGCGACTTAGCCATGTACAATCCTTTTTATTTGGTCAAATTACTAGTGAGTAACAATTAGTGGGTAAATTGATTAATATTTTATTTGCATATGTAAATAAATAAATTGATGGTCAATATTGGATATATCTATACATGAATTTTATCAATCTTTGTATTCGAAAAGATAGTAAATCTATCAATTTAAGGTTTGAAAGATTTTTTCTATCAATTCAAGGCCCGGAAGATAGAAAACTATCAATCAGGACCGAAAAGATGAAACTATCAATTCGAGGCTTGTAAATTTTAGGTCATGTTTGGCATTAAAGCCTTTAAACCCGAACACTAAACCCTAAACCCTAAACGACGAACCCTAAAACCCCCGAACGTAAACATTGAACCGTAAACCTAAAAAAAAAGAACATGAATAAGGATATGAAATATAAGTGTCAAACATGGCCTTAAAATGTGTGAGACTAAAATTGATAGTTTTTATCTTTAAGGCCTTAAATTGATAGTTTTGCCATTTCAAAAGCCCCAATCGACCCATTTCTCCATATATATATAATAAATACATTAGGTTGAGACATTTGTTATTTAAAATTGGTTTGCTACACCATGATGATTAAATATTGATGAAAGTCAATTGACAATGAGGTTGGGTTTCGGTGTTTTTTAGGGAGTGTTTGGTGCCCTTTAATTTCAAAATGTTAGGATGGAACATCTTATAGAATTAATAAAGATGTGTTCAATATCTATTGGAATTTCTAATCTTATTGGTTTTCCAAACCTAAACTCTATATACTTTTTAGAGTTCATTATAAAATGAAACAAGTGTGTTACACTAAATTTTTTTTTTTTGGAAGGCTCACATCACAAGAATTACGTAGGGGTGCTTTTGAGCGAAAGACAAGATATGTCTAGAATTTCATCTCAACCCAAGCTTGAGGGATGGGAGATTTAAGCCATTTTAGCTTGGGGTTATCTTGACTTCAATGTTATTGTTAAAGGCAATATCAAATTCCGTCACTTGGGAATTCAGACGATTTTGGGCGGTGAGGATCGAGGCTCTCCTCATACCCCTTAGGCGAGTATCCGAGTAAATGACATTGATAGCTTTTCTTGAATCCGGCAAGATTGTGATAGTCTCTCGAGGTCGTGTTCGATGGGAGATCCGATCCATGATGGCAATAATTTCATGACAAGGATCGATCCTGGTGGTTTGATCTTGGGATACCCGTGGCGTGGGGGTTTCTCTTTGTCCAAGATAAAAAGCCTCTTTGCGCAAAGGCCTTGGATGATTCTTTGTAAGGTTCGTCTACTTTTCGTAATGAAGTTATCCCAGTCGATCAGGTAGTATCCGATTTCAGAGTTGAGGGCAGGGTTGATTCCGAGTTTGAGATTTTCCAGAAGGGAAATCGCTCCAGAATGCGTCGATCCAGCTAGCTTGGACTCTCTTAGATGAGTTTCGCTTTAGAGTGTAGAAAGTCACATCTTTCTTTCCAAACTCCCACATCTTTTGTAAACATTTGTTAGCTCAATTCTTGTTGTCGAGTAAGAATAAGATGCAAATTTATTATCCGAGATTCGCCTCTTAATTTTTTTTATAAGAGGCCACCACTTCGTTTTGTTCCAAGCATTTTTCACTCCCTCGACAAAAAGAAAAAGCACATGATTAGTATTCACAATAGAATGTCCACACCGTTGTTGGGGAATAAGTGCACAGACTATATTAGGGTGAATATTTAAATACAAATTTAATTTTATAATTATTACTAGCATGAATTAATTCTATATTAATTCAAATAATAACCCAACAACATATCATGCATATAATTAATTCACGTAAATCCCTACGATGCGGAATTTCTACGAGTTTACGTGAACGTCTTATCTCTTGGGATGGCGTTGATCCGGTGATTAGACTAACCAAAAGAACTTCCCAAGTATTCCACTCAGCCCTTGTTCGACTATCGGGTGGAAGGACACTTGTGAACAATTAACAAAAAGGAAAATAAATTATGTTGCACCACCTTTGTGGATTTACTAATTTTTCCAAAGACATGGAATGTATTTTGGGAATGAAAAAGAATCATCCCTATTTATAGAGCACAAGTGGTAGAAAAATTTTGTGATAAATAATGTGGGAAAATCTTTTCTTGATCTCCAAGAAATCTTGAATATATCTCTTATATTCTTTTTCCTATAATTATAATATTCCACAAAAATCCCCTTACTATATTATGGATAATTTCAAATATGAGGTCCAAGATTCCAAGATTTGGATCTTTTGAATTTATGAGATATTCTTGTATTTCAAGAAATACATATCTTCCATAATATATTTTCAAGAAAATCAAGAAAATCTTTTCTTGCCACACTATATTTCAAAATTTTCAAATCATTATGAATATGAACCAATTGGGAGATTTCTTGAATTTAATGAGATAATCTTGTATTCCAAGAATACATATCTTCATTCCATAACAAAATTCAAAGAAAATCTTTTCTCCCTCTTATCCATAATTTTTGAAAATAATTAGAAAAAAATAAATAATATTTATTTTATTTTAAAACACATTTTCAGGTTATTGTACTATATATGTTGGGCTACTTAGGGGGGCCTTTAGGAGAATTAAGATTGGACCTTCTAATGGACTTGGATATCTAATATTGAGCCACAATATTATTCAAGCCCATAAATATTAATTAATTTCACTACATAATTAATATTGAACTATCCATCTTAACCCATATTACGTCAATATGGCTCGGTTATTATTTCCGAGTGTTTAAGATTATCTAGCCCATTAATTAATTCAAGCCAATGAAATAGCTTTCCATTAATTAATATCTTTTATCCTTGGTCAAGGAAACGGTTCAACATTATTATCCATACCAGAAAAGTAAATTCCCTTTGCAAGATTTGGTATGATAAAGCTTATGAACCTCCCAGGGGCAAATCAAACAAAGCGTACTTACACACGATTCTTTCGTATTAAATCTTAAGAATCACATATGACCAATAATATTGCCTAAGATAAAAAGTATTGAATCTCGTTGTTTTTCTCTACCCATGATAAGTCAAAGTAATAGTTACCAATCACACGCGTGATCCTATTTAAGAAGCGAAGATTAGAATAATAACGAACCGAGGTCTAATTTTTTCCTTATTCGGGGATTCGAGAATTTGTCCTCTCAGAGGTCCTATTCGATTGCATCGGTCATGCACTAGTGTAATCTCTTGGTCAAGACAAGCCAACCGAGCCTTACACTTCAACCTTTTCACGATGGGTTGTTCATTTCCATCTAGGTCGTGAATGGCGTACTTTTTTTAGTTACAAAGGGTATTAATTTAATCTTCGTGATCCGGTATCACTAAATTAACTACAATGTAACACACGTCGACTTATTGAGCAGTTATCAAGAAATATATGTAACATTCGATAATATTTAAAGCATCGGTGATAAACAATTTATTTCAAAGAATAAGTTGAAATTAGGTTTGATTATCTGAAAGTAAAAAGCATACTTTCAAGTATAATCCCAACAATCTCCCACTTATACTCAAAGTACTTTTTAAGTATACTACAACATGTTCAGATAGTGATGCGTGACATCTAATGTCACCTACATCTAACCCTAATAATTTCTCCTCACTTATACTTAGCAGTAAAGCTGGTCTTGACACCCATTCCTTCCCATGTCTCTCGAATGTATTGAGAGGACTCTTTGTGAATGGATCCGCTAGTTGTCTCAGGACGCTATCTTTGCCACATCTATATCTCTCTCTTAACGATATCTCGTATAAGATGGTATTCGCTTTCAATGTGTTTCTTTGAACTTTGTGGGCTCTTGGTTCTCTTGAATTTGCAATTGCTTCCCAAGATTGTCACATAAAATATTGATTCAATGGCAAATTTGGAACCACATCTAAGTCCACTAGGAAGTTCTTGAGCCAAACCGGTTTTTCGGATTGCCTTGAGCGACTACATAAAACTTCCATGGTAGAATCTGCGACGATTTTGACGCTCAAATCCATGTCACGGCTACTCCATCCATGCAAAACACACTGGCAGGAGGTAGATTTTCTCGAGTCTATGTCCATTGAAAATCTGAAGTCCGTGGGAAGATGGGGATTGGACTATCGACCGATAAACCAACATTCTATCCGAATTCTTTTCGGATACTTGTAATGTTTTAACTCACGTCAATGATCTTTCTCGGTTTCTTTTGATATCTTTGCCACCATGCCTCTGAAAGGGATATCGGTCTCGCACACAACATTGCATACATAAGGCTTCCGGCGGTAGAAGCATAAGGAATGTCTTTCATGTCATCTATCTCATTTTCGTCTTAGGGGGACATTTTCTTGGATAGATGGATTCCATGCCCGAAAGGTCGAAGCCTTTCTTGGAATCTTGCATCTTTGAATCGTTTCAAGACAAGATCTATGTATGAAACTTGCGATAAGTCTATCATCATTTTCTTGCGATCTCGAGTGATCTTGATCCCAAGGATGTCCCGAACTTCCCTAAGTCTTTCATATCAAACTATTTTTGAAAGCCTATGCCCTTACGTCCGATAACACCTTTACATCGTTCCCGATGATCATAATGTCATCATTATAGTACTAAGAATACCAATGCAGTGGAAACACACTTTTTATACACACAACTTTCAAACTCGTTTTGATCGAACCCATAAGACTTTATAACATGATCAAAATATTGGTTCCAAGCTCGGATGCTTGTTTGAGTAAAGTAAATGGACTTCATGAGCTTACAAACTAGGTGTTCTTGGCCTTTTTCAATGAAGCCTTGGGGTTGTTCCATTTGCCATATTTCAAAGTCGAGATGCGCAGCAATCGATAAGAGAATACGAATAGACTTAAGCATGGCTACGGGAAAAAAAGTTTCCTCATAATCGATCCTTCTTTCTTCGAAAGTATAACCTTTCGCCACTAGTCTTGCTTTGAAGGTTTCAACCTTAAAATCCCGATCCTTTTTTCTCTTGTACACCCACTTGCAACCAATGGGTTTGACCCCATTAAGTGGTTGACTAGCTCCACACTCTGTTATGAAACATAGAACCCATTTCGGCTTTCATTCTTTGTTTGCCAAGAATCTGCATCCTTGTCTTGGCGTGCCTCGACATATGTCCATGGGTCTCGATTCGTCTTGTCCGGGAATCAAGTCCAAGGACTCTCCTATTCCCATGAATCTCTCGGGTTGTCTAACAACCCTCCCACTCTGACGAGGTTCCGGTTAGAAAGTGTGTCGTTTGGTATATCGTCTAATACTGATTGACATTGAGGTTTGCCCTCTTAGCTTCATTTAAGGTAATCTCACTTACAGGTTTCTTTTCGTTCATATCTTCTTCCAAAAAATCTAAAGTGAGTGTTGATGACCACCTTTTGATCTTGAGACCATAGAACATACACCATTTTTGTTCCTCGGGTATCCTACAAACAACCTTAATTCTGACGAGGATCAATTTCCGGCTTCTTGTCCAACACGTGGGCGAACACCCCAAATTCTCATGTGTCTCATAACTAGGCTTCGCGCGCCAGTCCACAATTCTTTGGGAGTTTTGGGAAGCGATTTGGATGGCACCAAGTTGAGAATGTAATTTCATTTGTTTCCAAGGCATGACCCGAGAACGACTTGGGAAGATCCGCAGATAACTCATCATAGATCTAACCATTTCCAAAAGAGTTTGTTTTTTCTTCGCTCTGCAACCCCATTTTGTTGAGGGGGTTCCGGGGTGCGATGGTGAATCAAATCCCTTCATCGGATAAGTAGTTCAAAAACTCATCGCCGAGGTATTTCACCTCCACGATCGATCGTAGAGACTTGATCGTTTTTCCCTATGATTCTCTGGCTTGAGCCTTAAATTCTTTGAATTTCTCAAAGGTCTCAGATTTATGCTTCATAAGGAAAATGTAACCGTACTTTTTGAGTAATCATCAATAAAAGTGACAAAATACTCATAAACCTCCTCTTGCTTTGGTTGACATTGGACCACATACATATGTGTGAGCGATCTCTAACACTTTTTGGCTCTATTCTCCTTGGCTCCAAATGCCCTTTTGGTCATTTTACCCTCCAAACATGATTCGCAGGTTGAAATTGGTTCAACTTGGAGAAAGTCCGGTGAACCATCTTTCACCAACCTTTGGATCCTCTTTGGATTTATATGACCCAATCTTAGATGCCAAAGAAGTGTCTCGTTCGTTTGATGAGCGTTTTTTCTTTTTTTCTTGAAACAGTTGATGTGTTTTAGGATGCATTTAAGTGAGTGGTGTGCAAGATTAATTTGTATAGAGATTTTTCATCAATGTCCTATATCAGAGATGCACTCATCATTTCAAGAAATGATTTCATTCTTATTAGAAGAAACTAAATTGTCTATTAATGAATTTTAGAAACCGGAAGTGAATTCTTTTCTAAAACCGGGAACATAAAAACATCTCTTAAAATTAGAACTCTGTCTTCAAAAAGACGGTGCCACTTCTCCCATCGCTTGCAAATTTGCCACTCTCGTAGCATAGCCCAATGTGATGAGGATCTCCGCCACTAAGTTGTCGGATCGGTTTGAACCGTGAAGAAAATATGATTAGTGGATCCCGTATCAACTACCCACGAATGAGAAGTATACCGCTAAACAAGTTTCAACAATTAGTGCGTGAGAATTACATTTCTTTCGGCCCTTTTGGGGTTGGACGCAAACCTCAACGTCTCTTTTCACCGCAGGCTTAAGCACTTCCTCTTTTGGATTTTCCTCGACACCACCAAAGATTCGTCATCTTCCATTGACCTTGGCAATAGTTGAGTCACGATTGCTTATGGCCTTTTGGTTACCTTCTTCTTCTTGTCATCCGCCTTTAGAAGATGAAAGGCGGACCATTTGCCGTCAAAAGATTGAGTTTGGTGTGCCATCACCATCTCTGCCGAGACCAAAAGCTTGCAACAAATCAATGAAGCGAGGCCAAAATGCTCAAAAACTTTTGGGCGAGAGTGAAGTACCAAATTCATCGAGTCTCAGATTATAATCGTACTTTCGAGAACTTCAAGTTTGTTCGGATGGGCCATCAATTTTGAGGGCGTAATCCCTACGTGTTTGCCCTCCTTTATTTCGGCGATGACATCATTTCAAGAGTAAATCCCGACGAGTCCATTTTTTTACTCGTCGGTTGATTCATCGATTTTGGTGTGTCAAGAATCCACTTGTGCTTTTGTGCGATTAGGACAATTATGTTTCCAATCAATATAGTTTCCATACATATTGTATTGACTTTAAGTATATTAATAGTGGATTAAAAGGTAACGACATCTTTGAACGAAATAAATAATAATATGCATAAGCACAAATATATCACAAGGTTCGATCACATCGCATCATATTAAAATCTCAAAAAATATGAACATGCATCACCCAACATCTCAAAAGCAGTTTAAATAAGCCCACGTGGGGTGGGTCATTATTTAAACACATTTAAGTAGGTTACAAACAAACGATTTACAAACCATTAATATCCGGATTAATAGTTGGCTCCCACTTGACCAATATAAAATTGGTGAGGGGACTTGGAGGAAGTATATGCATATCAATCTTATACCTAAGTAATAACCATGATTAAATAAAGGATTATTATTTCGTATTGAACGAGCCTCGTGGGGAGGGTCATCGTCGCCACTAGTAATAACCCACAATCATCCACTTGGAATTCATTCATGTGAAAGCTATCTTTTGACCGTCAGGTAAGGAATTTCTCCAAAAAAAATTCACAAATAAATAAATCATGGAGGTCAAAATTAATTCAATTTTATTATCCAGGAATAAAATTGTCAATTAATTATTTAAACATACTTAGTAATTTTGAAGGTGAGATTTTTTCATTTTGGGCAACTCTCATGCAAACACATTTAAACAAATTAAATAAAGCATAAGATAGCACAAAATAAATCAAGCAAAAGCAGAAAAAATAAACATATTGGACACAAATTATCTAATTGTCATGGTTTGATTTTTCTTGGCTTGATCTTGAAGAAACACCAAATCTTGAATTTCTTCCACTCGATCATCTCGAAAAAAATACTCAGATCTCAAAACGCCCGCATGGCGGCTTCGGCCGGGGTACGCCCGGCATCCGGCCGCCCTTAGCGAGGTTCGGCTTCGGCGCGGCTCGGCAATGCGTCGCCCGCCCGCGCCTCGTCGGCGGCAGCATGCCGCCTTGCTTCGCCCGGCCACCTGCGCTGCGGTACTGGCGGCCCCTTGGCGTCCCCAGCAGCGCGCGTGCGCGCCATCGCCTCTGTCGCTGGCCGCTTCTGCTGCGGTGCAGCGTCTGCCTCGCCGCCGCTTCGTCGCCAGCGCCGCCCGAATCTGTAGCGCTTCGGCCCTCGGCCCTGCGCCCGGCATATGCGTGCAGCGTGCCTCCTTAACTTGCGTTTATGACAGCATCTGCATATCTGCCGATTACGGATTTTGTCCTTAATTCTTCCTCTCGAGTCCTCGTTTTCGATCGGTTACAATTTATTTACCAAAATAAATAAACTAGATCTAGACTAGTCTATTACGATCAAACCAAACAAATCTAATCTGCTATGATTTTCTCATGAGGCAAAACGAATCGAGCTAATCAATTAAAAAAACCACAATTTATATGGATGCATAAATAAACACATTAAATTCCATAACAATTGGATACCGCAAAAGCAGATCTAGCAATTCTACTATCGATTTCAAATTTAATGTTAGCGAATTAAATTACAATTTAAAAATCAGAGCGGCAAGTGGCTCGATACCAATTGTTGAGGGAATAAGTGCACAGATCTATTCGGGTGAATATTTAAATATAAATTTAATTCTTATAATTATTACTAGCATGAATTAATCCTATATTAATTCAAATAATAATCAACAACATATCATGCATATAATTAATTCACGTAAATCCTAACGAGTGCTGAATTCTACGAGTTTACGTGAGCGTCTCTTGGGATGGCGTTGATCACGGTGATTAGACTAACCAAAAGAACTTCCCAAGTATTTCCTTAGCCGTTGTTCGACTATCGGGTGGAAGGACACTTGTGAACAATTAACAAAAAGGAAAATAAATTATGTTGCACCACCTTTTGTGGATTTACTAATTTTTCAAAGACATGGAATTGTACTTGGGAATGAAAGAATCATCCCCTATTTATAGAGCACAAGTGGTGAAAAATTTTGTGATAAAACAATGTGGGAAAATCTTTTCTTGATCTCCAAGAAATCTTGAATATATCTCTTATATTCTTTTTCCCATAATTATAATATTCCAAAAAATTCCACTTACTCATATTATGGATAATTTGAAATATGAGGTCCAAGATTCCAAGGTTTGGATCTTCTTGAATTTATGAGATATTCTTGTATTTCAAGAAATACATATCTTCCATAATATTTTTTTCAAGAAAATCAAGAAAATCTTTCTTGCCACTATATTTCAAAATTTTGAAATCTCTATTATGAATAACCAAGTAGGAGATTTCTTGAATTTAATGAGATAATCTTGTATTCAAGAATACATATCTTCATTCCATAACAAAATTCAAAGAAAATCTTTCTCCCTCTTATCCATAATTTTTTCGAAAATAATTAGGAAAAAATAGGCAACAATATTTATTTTATTTTAAACACCTTTTAGGTTATTGGACTATATGTTGGGCTACTTAGGGGCCTTTAGGAGAATTAAGATTGGACCTTCTAATGGACTTTGAATATCTAATATTGAGCCACAATATTATCAAGCCCATAAATATTAATTAATCCCACTACATAATTAATATTGCACTATCCATCTTAACCCATATTACAGTCAATATGGCTCCGATTATTATTTCCCCGTGTTTAAGATTATCTAGCCCATTAATTAATTCAAGCCCTTTGAAATAGCTTTCCATTAATTAATATCTTTTATCCTTGGTCAAGGAAGCGGTTCAACATTATTATCCATCTGGGAAACTAATTCCACTTGCAAGATTTGGTATGATAAAGCTTATGAACCTCCGAGGGGCAAATCAAACAAGCGTGCTTGCACCACGATTCTTCGTATTAAATCTTAGCAATCACATATGACCAATAATATTGCCCAAGATAAAAAGTATTGAATCTCGTTGATTCTTTTAGTTACAAGGGACTGTTAATTTAATATTCTATGATCTGATATCACTAAATTAACTACAATGTAACACGTATGACTTATTGAACAGTTATGCAGTAAATATATGTAACATTCGATAATATTTAAAGCATCAGTGATAAATAATTTATTTCAGTAAATAAGTTGAAAATTCGGTTTTGATTATACAAAGTAAAAAGCATACTTTCTAGTATAATCCCAACAACAATGGCACTGGGTTACGGGACGTGATGAGCAAACAAGGTTAACCAAAGCGATGAATCGCGTTATGGGCTATTTTCCACAGGAAGATTCGGACTTTGGGGGGGATGTTCAGGTTCCATATTGTGGACCAAAAGGTATGAGTCTTGCTGGATGAAGTTATATCACTACTGTCGGAATTGGAGGGAGTTGTGTGTGTTCCAATAAGCAGATTTGACAGTAAAGAGACCCTTTTTTGTGTAGCGCCAGAAACGAGAGTCGGATTGGCCCTGTTGATCTATGGGGATTTTTTTAATAGCTTGTGCTTCATGACTGGGAAAAAGGTTATCGATTCTCGACTGGTCCCATTCATGAGAAGGAGTGATGAGTTCATGTACTTTGATGTTGTTGACAAATGTGAAGCTGGATGTGATCTTTCCGGTGGAGTGTTCAGGAACCCAATGATTATTTGTAACGTGCACCTTATATCCATCGTGAATTTTTCAAAAGAGACCCTCGGCAATGGTTGGTTTGGTCCACATTAATGACCTCCAAATATAAGAAAGGTTTGACCCTAGGGGGCTTCCATTATGTCAGTGTGTTTGAAGTATCTGGCTTTCAAAACTTTAGCAACCAGAGAGTCCGGGTACATGATGATTCTCCAGATTTGTTTTGCAAGGAGCGCTTTATTGAAAGTGACCAAATCCCGAAAGCCCATTCCTCCGTCCCTCTTAGATTTGGTAAGCAATTTCCAATCCTTCAATGAATCCTCTTGTCCTCCCGGTTACCCTCCCACCGTAATATAACACTCATCGATTCTATTTCCCACAAATGGAAGTGGGAATCATGAAGCACGACATGGCATAGGTTGGTATAGCTTGGATAATGGATTTTAGGAGGATCTCACGTCCTCCTTCCGTGAAGAACTTATTTTTCCAACACCCCAGCTTTTTTGAGACTTTATCTCTTAAGTAGCCAAATTGTAGTCTTTTTGCTCTGGGTAGAAGGTAGGAGACCAAGATATGTGTCATGGCCTTGGCAAATCTGAATTTGGAGGCTAACTTTGACCGAATCGATATTGGCCTGGGTGGTATTCTTGCTAAAGGTAATGGCGGACTTGTCAAAATTGATAAGTTGGTCCGATGCTTTTTCATAATCTTAAAGGCATTTTTTAACTGTCAGCACGTCCCTTCTGTTATCCTTAAATAAAATCAAGCTATCATCTGCAAAGAAAAAATGAGTGATAACCGGGCTTCCCCTGGCAACCCTGACCCCAGTGATATTTCCTGCTAACGCATTGGCGTTGAGTCTTGAGAGAGGCCTTGAGCCACCACCACAAAAAAGGAAGGGGATAGGGGTCTCCTTGTCGAAGTCCCCGGAAGGCATGACTTTTCCCGAGATGTTGTTGTTTACTCGGAAAGAGTAGGAAGGAGAAGTGACACATTCCATGATAAGATTAATCCACTTTGTGCCAAAGCCCATTCGAATCATGACTTTTTCAAGGTAGCTCCATTCAACTCGGTCGTAGGCCTTACTCATGTCGGTTTAAGAGAAGCATAACCTTGTTTTATTTTTGTTGTTTCGAGCAATGCATGCATTCGTACCCCAGGATAACGTTGTCCGAAATCAGACGACCCAATATGAACGCACTTTGGTTAGGGTCAATAAGAGATCCAAGGACCCTTCGAAATCGGTTAGTAATAGCTCTGGACATAATTTTATAGGAGACATTACAAAGACTGATCGGGCGATAATCTTTCAGTGATTTTGGCTCATTGACCTTAGGAATAAGGGTAATATTCGCCGGATTTTCAACCGTACAACCCATGTTCTCCATTAAAATCCGAGGCACCCCAAAAGTGATATCCTCCCGATTTTCCCCAAGCATTTTGAAAAAAATAAGTCAGTAAAGCCGTCTAGCCCAGGGGCTTTAGAGGGGTTTAAATCAAAAAGAACTTTCCTAACCTCCTCCCCCGAGAAGGGGTTCGTCAGGAATCTGTTCATTTCTTCTGTAACCGAAGGGTGGATCGAGTCAGTGATGACTCTTATATCCTCCTCGGAGGGATTCTGGGAGCTGAAAAGTTTACTATAGAAGCCTTCAATGGTTTCCTCAATCTTCTTATGTTCCGTTTGGAGAATTCCATCATCATCGAGGATTTACCTAATAGTATTTTTTTTTTTCTTCGATCCGAGGCCATCTTATGAAAGAAAGAGGTATTTTTGTCTCCGGAGTTAAGCCAATTAACTCTAGATCGTTATTTCCAATGGGTTTCCTCTTGGAAGAGAAGTTTCTCCAACCGATTCTCAATAGAATTGATCTTTGGCCGGTCAAAATCGTGATCTTCATTATTCAAGAGTTTATTAAGAAGGCGCAGTATCTTTGATTTGTCTTCCAAGATTACCCGCGAGCTCTTGGACCGCAAATTTAAGGGGACTCTGCCACTTTCGTTAATCTATCCCCCAAATCGGGGGATTGGTCGAGATAAGTCGTTGAAGATTCTTGAATGCCCGTTGTCCTCGGCGGGCATTCGGCATTCCAAAGATATGCAACTGGCGGGGTTGGCGGTCGAGTCGAGTCAACCTCGTAAAAACAACAGTCTTGATGGTCTGCGGATGGGTCTTTTGGTGCAGGGATCCTTCTTCCGTCTCCCGATTAACGTAAAACCAGTGATGAATCTATAAAATTGGGAAGAATACGGTTAAAATAAACTGAGGCGTCGAATCCGCTCATGGGTGAGGTGTCTCCCCGACCAAAGACAGATGCTTGGGGGGAAGAGCTCACCGCCTTAAAAGCGAGAGAAAAAATTACAAAAACTTTGCAAGGAAATAAAATTGGAGAAGAATACGGTTGAAATAAACCCGGGCGGCGAATCCTAACTTGGCGGTGGGAGTTGTCTCACCGACAAGCCTGGATCTTGGGAGGAAGAGCTCACCGCTTTAAAGCGAGAGAGAAATCGTGGGGATTTTTTTTCTCGATTTGGGAGGCAATCTAATGCCTCGATTGCTCCGATTTTTGGGGGCTTGAGGGTTTAAACTTTTAACAAATGGCGTTTCCAAACCTTCTATTTAATTAATTGATGGTGGAAGGAGGCGGATGAAAGGAGGAGACAAAAAACACGCAAAGAGATGGATGTTAGAGGCGGCGGTGCGAAGAGATAAATGGTCACTACGGCTGCACGAGGAGATGAATAGTCACGACGGCGCTTGAATCATCAATGGAGAAAGGAATTGAAGGAGAAGTAAGCTAGAAGGTTCTCATTTGTTTAACGTCGGCGTATGGACGTCACTAGGGTGCAGTGAGGGAAGAGATGTTGGGGAAGGAGAATAGGGGACCTTGAAACCCACACGCGGTTCTTCAATTTCAATATTTGAGAATACAAGTGATCCGCACGGAGGCGGGTAGGAAGAAACCGCACTACGGGCGTAAGGGAAGAATCCACGGCGGCGGCATATTAGATCTCACAAAGGAGTGGGAAAAAAAAGCGCACGTAGCGGCGGGGATGTCCATGTAAGGAAGACCTCAAAAGGAAGCGAGTGGTGGATAATACCAAGTATACTAGTTATAGCGGAGGATGGGCGGGGGGAGGAAGGAGAGGAACGGCGGGGGGAGGAAGGAGATGGGCGTGTGTTACACTAAATAATCTCATCTGATTAACCATTTTATTATAACAAAATAGACATCGTTTGACAAAAAAATCGCACCATTTATTTTCAATAATCGCAAAATGTACCAAAAAGTTTTCATTTTATACAATCAACTATCCAAAATCCTAGAACATTAACCATATTAATAATGAGGTGTTTTTTTTTTTAAGGACAATCAATTACTATAGTTTCCTAAGATAATCAATTATAATAATTTCTTCTACCACCGGGCATGGCAACATCATTTCATTTCACATTTTGTCAGAGACAGGAACCATAATCACCACAAGATGGAGACCACCATAGAATCGCAGAACTCGGAATCACAACCGCATAATTTAAATTGCAACCCAACAAGAGGACCACCCACCCCACAAGGGGGACCACTCCTCCAAGAAGAGAATAAATATTCTCTCTCCGTGTCTCGAACCCGGGACCTAAAGGTCTCAGTGGTGGAGTTCTAACCACTTGAGTTATCCACACTTGACTATTAATAATGAGGTTGAACATGTGTTTCTTTTTTGTCTTTTCTTAATCAGGTTTAAGAGTAGGTTTCAGGAGAAATTTGTCATAGTATGAAATTTATACTAGTACTACACTTATAAATTAATATCACTATACTTATCAATTGATATCATTACATTTATAAATTGAGATCGCAGTATTAAATGCTATGGATATTAGTTTATAAAAATATTAGTATTAATTTAATTATAAGTGTAATGATATGAGTTTCGTACTATGAACAAGTTTCACAAAAGAGTTTGTGTAGGTCAAAATTTCCATTTGAATTTGGATAACAATAACAATAATTTAGAAAGCTACAAATTAATTTAAATTTTAAAAAGGTCGCTTGTATTTGTCGACTCTTTAGATTTGACCAAACCGGCTGATAATTAATTTGAAGTGTTTTCTTAAATTGAGTTAACCTTTTTTTTGCAAAATGCATGTACCATTTATTAATGGGACCAAGCTATTATTAAATATATTGTAAGTCCCTAAGTTTGTGTCAATAAATTTAGGAATTGTAGATTGGAATCCCATAATAGAAAAATCTTACACAGACCTATCTACATTCATTATATTATGTCTTTTAATTAGACAACTTATATAGATCCAATGATTATATTGATTAGCTAGGAACACTAGCTATCCCTTCTTCTAGAGGGGCTCAAGGAGTTGGTTTGACAATTGCTAATCTAAGTAATGAAAATCAACTTTGGAAAGTTTTGTATGTCCTGGTTGTTTGGACTTTCAAGAATTGCCTAAAAAGTTACTTTTGCATATAGTTTTCAAATGTTGCACATATTTTGTAGAATTTCTCATCTAGTTAACTTGAGTCCGGTTAATTAATGAAGTTCAACATTAATTACAAACACACATGTATATATCATTAATTGATATTAATTTATAGTAGTAATAGTATCAATTAATTATAAATATAATGATATGATGCTATCGCCACAGAAGATTTTGTGAATTATTTTTACACTTTTGAACTTGTTGGAAAATATACTCTTCGAAAAGACTTTCGAATTAATATATTATTTGTCCAATTGTCACACGAAATTTCTAAATTAATTAATTTGTAAGCTATTACTAAAAAATGGTGTAAAACATTTGAACTAATCTAGTTATCTATAAATTTATATGAGGATAGTGGTTCCACAATATATGATTTTTATTATATACTAGTAACTCAACCATAATTTTACAATTAATTAATATTAAATCTTAATAAGTATTTTTGTTAAGGTATTTTGACATTTTGAAGAGATAATATTATTGTTTTTATATACACATTATTTTTTCAAAGTCATGATAATATAAGACTTTTGAAAAATTTACGATAAAATTCACTCGTGGACTGATTCTCTTACTCCTTATTTGGGGGGGAGACTCAACGAAGATAATTTAATATGTGTGGAGTTGTTTCCAATTGAAATCGAACACAAGATGTGGGCGTGATCATTTTGGCTCTGATACCATGAAATAATTGCAGCTTTGCAAATAACAAAGACCTTGTAGTTTACATGATCATATTAAATTATTTTCAAAAATATAAAATTTAAAAAAAAAAATGTAGAAAATAAAACAAAAACATTCAGAAAAGATATTAGCTTTTACGGTATTCTTAAGATATTACTAATGTTATAAATAAATAAATAAAATCATGATTATTTAATTTACATTATTTTCCAAATCTAAATGACAAGATCTAAATAATATATATCGAAAATAGTTTATCCCAGTTAATCAAAATCATGTCTTAATGATAAAAAAGATAAAACGAAATTGATACAAAATTGAATTGTTAATAGCCCTCACAATTTGATTCAAAATTTAGCACAGACTGATTTGATCTGGATTGAGCAATCCAGATCCTTCCTTAACCAACAAACAGGGCAAATGGGCTTTTTAGAAAGTCAAGCATCACCGCATTTTGAAAGAAAATTGTGATAGCAATTGAAACCATTTAACACGTTGCTATCTCTCGAGATTTTTTTTTCTCAATTCATTATCATTTATTTATATTTTTTAAAATATCCATTTCTTGGTTTGACAATAATTTTTTGTGAATGAATCCAACGATATATTTTCTGAATTTGGGCTGATTTCTATTATTTTTTATATATACTACTATCTTAAATTTATCAATTCACGCTGCAAATAAATTTCTCCTGATGATAAAAACTCATATGAGAGGGGTATAAATTAGTATAAATTAACATTCAGATCTTATAAAATGTTAAAGAGTCATGTTCAAATTATTCTATGTTTCACCGCGAAACCGTCTCATTCAAGTGTGTTTTATTTATGATATCATATATAATTATTAAAGGTAAAATATAGCGGTATTGTTTGGCTGATCTAAGTCACTAACCTAATCTATAGCATATAGAATGGTTTTGGACATACTGGAATTTACTTTATATGTGTATAAAAAATATTTTGATGGGAAACAAGGAGTCGGCTCAATCAAAATTCTGCGATATTTAAATTATAAAGTCAAGATTGTCAGAGGAGCTACGAAATAGTTAAGGTTAGAGAAAAGAGATAAGCACATGGCCACTCCATTGTTTGTAGGGAAATACATGTGATTGTTGACAAAATGCAAAATTAATTGATCATGTAAATTCCATTTCACTCATCATAAAAATGAAATTTGCAATTAAATAATTATGTATTAAATTCATCTTATTATCGTAACGTGACACTTTCCGACATTATTTTATAATTTTCATTGAGTGGAGCACTAAATTTATGATCTTAAGATTAATTGACAGAACTTGATTATAAAATATAAGAATCACGAATGATCATGCAACTTTGTTTGTGTCATAAATAGTTCTATAATTTTTTTTTTTTATCATTTCTATCATTATGGTGTTAATTTTAGTTCTTTTCGTCGAAAAATTAAAAAGTTGATTAGAAAATCGACCTAACTTTTTATGCTGATTGTGTTGATGGTCGTCACCACTCTTATTTTAACTCTCTCATCGAGGAAACAAAACTCTCAACCAATTTCATGTTCTAAACACGCTTCCTCTTGGATCACAATTTCAAAATCATGAATTACATTCATTCTCATGCCTAATTTCGAGTGATTTACGTTGAGGCGAGGATCGATCTCTCACTGAACCCGTCATTTCGATACTTTTTTGTGACATTTTGTATGCTACAACATATTTTCGACTATTTTTCTGACAAAATTCAAAATTTTCTAATAAAAATGACTAAAACTGACAACAAAATGACCAAAATTGATAAAGTGAAAATTTACAGGACTATTTATAAATACTGACAAAATTATAAGAACATTTATGAATTTTTTTTCCTCCCTTTTTTTCCCTAATTGACTACCATGTTACAAACAATAATGTTATAAACCAAATAAATTCGAACTTTCATAGGCGGACGCAAAAATTAATTAATTCAGGGATGACATATAAATAAAATAAAATAATAATTAAAAATGAAATAAATTTTAAATTAATTTTAAATTTAGTAATAAACCGAATTATTATAATATAAAGTAGATTTTGCGGGAGATGATCACGATGAGACAAAATATGGAATAATGCTTTAACATTTTAGATTTGATTAGTATTAATTTGTGTTAGTTTGTAAATCGTCTGGATGTCTAAAATTGGAATTGAACCCAAAAACATCAAGAATAGTCTTGTCTACCGTACCACTGGGCTACTTATCATGCTATCAAAATAAGTGACACAAGCCCCCACGGGCATAGCCAAGTGGTAAAGCTTGTGATGATGTGGGGAGAAGTCCCCCGGCAACGCAGATTCGAACCCCGTGTGGGACAAATTCTCCATTGAAATATTATGGAGGTTAGTCATGGGGATTGAATCATGTTGGTTCTCTCCCACAAGTGTCTGCCACTTGGGCACATCCTTCGATTTACAACCCGCCATTTACCGGCTGAGGGGCCAACGGCAAGGGTGGGAGGAATTTCTCGTATCTTCCTCAAAAAAAAAAATAAGTGACTCAAAATATATATATCGATGCATAAAATTCAGGCAAGACACTTGACCTCTTTTGCCTGAACATGCGTCCACCTGCATATAGATAAGATAAAATTCTTTCAAATTATGACAAAGTACAATGAGTTAAAAACGAGTATCCGTAGAAGACTATCCTTCCTACTACTATATCTAGCATTGTTAATCCGGGCCGGGCTAAACGGGTCGGCCCGTTTAAACCTATTATATGCGGGGGTTGGCCGAGCAATGGGAGACAGATTTAAAATCGAACCTTTTGGCCCGGACGATTAGCCAACTAACATCATGTTAAAGACCAACTTAGTTTAGGTTTATATTTATATATACTCAATTTTTTTATTTTTATTTTATTTTCTAATTTTTTAATTAATTTTTTTTTAAAATTTTTCACAAATTTAAATAAGGCAAAAATCAATTATGGCCAATCAATTACAAATTAAATATTTCTATTTGATTTAGTCAATTAATAATTAATCCTCTCCAATTCAATATTTTTTAACAGTTTTGAATTTCTATTGAATTGAATAAATAAGTAAAAAATATTAATCCAATATAAAATAATAATATAATATTTTTATAAATTCTATTATGAAATTTGTTCATAATATGAAACTGATATCATTATAATTATAAATTAATATTATGGTATTAATTTATAAATGTGATGATACAAATTTTATATTATTAACTAATTTCATGGGAACTTTGCTCAATTATGTTATTAAAGATGATGGGAACTAATTTTATATTTTGAACATTTGTTATTAAAGATGATGAGTGATACGGATCGAAATTTTTGTCATTATGTAATGTTAATGTTTGAACATTTTTTTTTTAAAATTTTTCGGAGCCCGTTAGGTGGCCCGTTTAGCCCGCAACCCGCTAGAGTTAGGGTTAGGTCTCAACTATTAGAAGCCCGTTTAAAATGAACCGCTTAAGGCCCGGGACCGTTTGGCCCGTAGCCCTGTAGGGCTGGCCCTAATGGGTTAGGGCCGACCCGTTTAACAATACTAACTATATCTGATAATGATCATGTATATTGGAAAAAATATACGTATAATTCTTGCGTTGATTGAGTATTATACTATTAGGCCTCACAAGTGCAAACTATATTAATATTATTATTATTATGGTTATAAAATTTGGCATAGAATGTTTAGCTTGCCCAATCAACTTCTTGAAAAGCTTGTTGATTAATCTACTAATGTAGTTGATTAAAAAATTAATAAGGGGGTTTTCCTTGGTGTTAATGCTTTCCACCACCGAATATAATATGCTTTTTAAAGACCTTAATCGTGCTTTTTCTTTGGTGTTGATTGAAGTAATGCTAGATAATTATTATTTACGATCTCCCAAATCCCAATTATGGCCCAGTAAATGTGTTTATCAAGACAATTTAAGCCAATGAGAGCTTATTCAATCAATATCGACAAAAGATTATTTCAGACACAATCCTATCTTAATACAACCCATTAACTTTCTAATCATCTTTGTTCCCATTTTATAGCCATGACTTTAGAAAGATCCAAAAAGGATAAAAACATGTATAGCCCCTAATATGAGACTTTAGTTTCAAGGTTGTGATCCCTTTTTATGGATATGTTCAAAGTATTAATATTAAGTAATTAATAACCTCTTTGTAATTATAAATTACATCTGAATCCTCATATTTTAATTTCATATTATGTTTATCGATACATTTACACATATATTACTAGAAAATTATATAAATGAATTAATTTCACACCTCTCTAAAAATTTGAACTTTCAGATATATGAGATAGAATTCTTTCGAGCATGGATTAAAATAAAAAATGTCAAGTTATAAAATCACAATTTTTTTTATAAGAATGATTAATAGTTAACCCTCACTCTTTTATGGAGTAATTGATAAATTTAGATAATTAAGAAGAAAAAGTATCTTAATGATGGAAGAATTCAAATAGACCTCTAAAGTAATTTCTTCTTAATTTCCTTATCTAAATCCTTATCCAGGACTTTTTTTTAATTATAACTAAAACAGGAATTATACCATTTAGCTATAGCCTATGTATCTTTCATACATCGCTCATGCATGTATATCCAACAAAATACTTCTTTTTTTTTAAATTTAGAAATTACTTCTTTTATTCCCATTTAAGATATTTAGAACAATTGCTTATATAAATGTATTTTCAATAATTAATATGCTACATGCAATAAGTTTCTTCTACTTTTATATTTACACATCAATAAGATCTTGGTTAATTTCCAAAACATCTGGATCTGGTTAATTCCGCATACCATAATAATCATAAAATATGCTGATAAAATAACAAAAGAAATCTAAAGAAAATATGGTTTGAGCTTGAATTATGCAAGTCCCTCCATTTATATTATTCCAAGTGACACTACCTACTCCAATTTAAAAACAATAAAGTGGTAGGTTTGGTGGAGTTAGCTTTAAGTCATGTAAAGTGAGTTTCCATCCCTCCATGTATATTTAAATACACATGTCAATAATTTAATTAAATTATTAACTACTACCTGAAGCCTAAGCCTAGATTACAGTCTAAGAATGTTTACTGTTTTTTTTAATGTGTTGATAGTGAACTTCATTTGGGCTTTTTAATTTGAATAAAATAAGGTTAATAGAAAACCCCGTGAATTGAGATTGATTAATTAGTCAAACAATGAGACAAATTAAATGTGGTGTGAGTTGCTAATTATAAAGTGGACAATTAGACGGCAACATAAACACGGGCGCTTAAATGTCCATAATATGGACATCCAGAAAATAACGTTTTTGTAATATTAATGTTTTGGAGTCATTTTAAATTATAAAAAAACTCTATATAAAAAAAGAAAGATGCATTTAAAACACAATTTGAATTTGAATTTTCTACTTGTTTCTCTTTTCAACTTATATTTTCAAGATATGACACAAGTTTCAATACTTATTATTTATTCCCACCTATTTTCATATTAATTTTTTTTTTTTCAGATTGATTCATTAGACATTTCTTGTGTATATATAAACGTTAAACACGTTATTAATTTTTTTAATGACGAATCAAATCATTATTTCTTAAACATGTTAATTAATTGCACTTTTCATTTCACAAGTTTGAAATTTTTTAAAAATAATTTTTTTACGTAATTGTAGTCGTAAATTTTTTCTAATTTTTTTGCCAAATAGTAAATAAAATATAAAAATGGCTGATAAAATTAGTTTGCTTAATTTATCATTTTACTTTGAAATTTTTTTGAAATCATTTTATTTTCAAAGATTGGAAAATTTTATATTTGTTAAGAATATAAAAAGATTTTGAATCTTTAATATTATTATAATAATTTTTAATTTGGTGTATTGAGATCTTTAGAAAGCATATCTAATACCCCATTGATAAAATTCTCATTTACTAATGAAAAAAAAAAATAATGATTTTAATTTATTTTTTTGTTAATAAGATAAGATTTTTGAATTTTGTTTGATATTTTCTTCATTTTCAATTAATATAGATATTTATTTGGATTAATATTTTTTTTATTTAATATAGATTTTATTATTTGGTTTAATAATATATTTTAAAATTTTATTAGAGTGGTACAATATGTTTGTGGCAAACGATTTAGAGTTCAATGGTCCGACTTGTGAACTCGCCTCACAAGATAGTGACACTATAATTTATTTTATGCTTATCTAATTATAAATATCAATATAATTTATATAAATATTGTGATTTGGAGAATTTCAATTTAGAGTGATATGGTACTTTCTTTTTCATTTTAACAAGTACTACTCTACTTAAAGAAATACTACTTTTTATTTAAACAAGATTACTTTTCATTTAACAAGTAATACTGATCATTTAAATAAGTAATACCTTTCATTTAAATAAATAATATCTTTCATTTAAACAAGTACAACTTTTCTATTTAAACAGGTACTACTACTTTTCATTTTAGCAAGTAATACTTAATACTTTTCTATTTAAACAAGTAATACTTAATACTTTTCTATTTAAACAAGTCATACTTTTCATTTAACAAGTAATACCTTTTATTAAATAAGTAAAACATTTCATTTAAATAAATAATACCTTTCATTTAAACAAGTACGTCTTTTCTATTTAAACAAGTACTACTTTTCATTTAAGCTAGTAATACTTTCTATTTAAACAAGTACTACTATACCTTTCAATGCAAGAAATACTTTCATTTAAACAAGTAATATCTTTGTTTTAAATAAATAATACCTTTCATTTAAACAAGTGTTACTTTTCATTTAAGCAAGTAATACTTTCTATTTAAACAAGTACTACTATACCTTTCAATGCAAGAAATACTTTCATTTAAACAAGTAATATCTTTCTTTTAAATAAATAATACCTTTCATTTAAACAAGTGCTACTTTTCATTTAAGCAAGTAATACTTTTCTATTTAAACAAGTAATACCATCTATTATTTAAACAAATACTCCTTTTCATTTAAACAAGTACTACTATACACTTAAACAAGTACTACTTTCTATTTAAACAAGTAATACTTTATATTTAAACAAGTAATACTTTCTATTTAAACAAGTAATACTTTTAATTTAAATAAGTAATACTTTTCATTTAACCAAGTACTACTTTCCTATTTAACCAAGTACTACTTTTTCATTTAAACAAGTAATACTTTTCTATTTAAACAAGTAATACATTTCATTCAAACAAGTACTACTATTCATTTAAACAAGTACTACTTTTCTATTTAAACAAGTACTACTTTTCATTTAAGCAAGTAATACTTTCTATTTAAAAAGTACTACTTTTTCCTTTAAACAAGTACTACTTTTCATTTTAACAAGTAATACCTTTCATTTAAACAAATAATACATTTCATTTAAACAAGTTCTACCTTTCATTTAAATAAATAATACATTTCATTTAAAACAAGTCATTTACATTTCTATTTAAACAAATACTACTATTCATTTAAGCAAGTAATACTTTCTATTTATACAAGTACTACTTTTCATTTAAACAAGTACTACTTTTCATTTAAACAAGTAATACCTTTCATTTAAATAAATAATACCTTTCATTTAAACAAGTACAACTTTTCATTTAAACAAGTACAAATTTTCTATTTAAACAAGTACTAATTTTCTATTTAAACAAGTAATACTTTTCTATTTAAACAAGTAATATTTTTCATTTAAACAAGTACTACTATTCATTTAAACAAGTACTACTTTTCTATTTAAACAAGTACTACTTTTAATTTTAACAAGCAATAACTTTCATTTAAACAAATAATACTTTTCATTTAAACAATTACTACTTTTCTATTTAAACAAGTACTACTTTTCTATTTAAACAAGTAATACTTTTCTATTATTTAAACAAATACTACTTTTCATTTAAACAAGTACGAATTTTCTATTTAAACAAGTATTACTTTTCTATTTAAACAAGTAATACTTTTCATTTAACAAGCAATACTTTTCATTTAAATAAGTACTATTTTTCTATTTAAACAAGTATTACTTTTAGTCAATATATATTTAAATATATTATAAATTAAATTTTATATTGTAAACTCCTTGAAGTAGACCTGACTACGGTCAGGTGGAACTCTTCTCCAAGTGACTATAAATTAAATATACGGTAAGATGCATTGAAAATTCTAGTATAATCCTGAAACATTAAAAAAAAAAAATTAATATTAAATATTAAAAAAAAATCATCGCTAAAACTTTCGCTAAATAAACCGTCGCTAAAGGGGTTAGTCCAAATCGTCGCAAAACCGTCATTATTCTCAAAGGTTTGCATAATTTGTCGCTAAAACCGTCGCTATTTTATGACAGTTCTCTTTTACTCAAATTACTAAAATTGTTGACTTTTGACCATTTGACCGTTACCGTCATAAAAATCGTTATATTTATGCGGTTCTTTTGTAATCGTCGCTAAATTCCATCGGTAAAATGCGCGTTTTTTGTAGTGATTATTATTTAAGTAAAATTTGGAAATAATATATATATATATATACAAGAGTACTTATAATATTTTTAATAAATTTTTATAAGTATATATATTACAAAATTTTTAAGTTTTGTGTAAAATATTTATAAAATATATTGTCTATATTCACGCTAGATATATTATATATACGAAGAATTTCAATTTTATTGAATATTTTATTTTTTTAAAATAATAATTAGAAAATGCATTATGATCAACTCGATTAATGTGTCAAGAAAAATAGTAATTATGATGAAGGGAAATTGGGAGGCGTAAATATGTATCAGTTTGGAGCCAAAATAGATTAAGGGTAATATAGTAATTATATATATTTTTTACTTTAATTTAATGCACTAATTAGTTTCTGGATGTCCAGATTATGTACACTAATCTTTACAGCATAAACACCACATAAGATGTTAATACTACAAAGACATATATAGTTGTGGGACACATGCACATGTCATGGGATAATTTGATTTAAAATGTTCCTTAAATTTAGCCAATTGTACAGTTTAGGCTTTACTATAATTTTAGGAAATGAAAATCATAACCACCCATATTTTGTCCACGTGGATAACTTCTGGACATGTTTTGCTATTTGTTAGATGCACCATTTATGAACGCACACCTTCATTTCATCTCGTATACACCAATATCTAGAAATATAGCTGTCCTTTTTCTCTTTTTTCACAAAGGTAATTTATTATGAAGATGCAATTGTTCAATGTATGATTCATAAAACTCTGCTCGACCAAAATTTATGTCTTATCTACAAAAATTGGTACACATGACTTTCTCTAATAGAGAGGATATATTCAAGAACCGAATTTCTTCCATACCCTTATGTCCCATCTGCAATTTTTTAAAAAATGAAGGGCCAAGGTAAGAATATAATTAAATATCAACATACATAATTATTGAGCATCATTCCATACACATGTAAATCACATATGTGTGAGTGTGTGCATGTGGGGACTAGGTCATTGAGAAAGAGTGAAGTATTTTCTAATTATAAACCCTAAGGGTATGTTTGTTTTGGATTCACGAGGATAGACTTAGGACTTTGCGCTCCCCATCTCATACGAGTTTGAGATTTAAAGTCTGTTTTTCAAATCCTACGTTCAATCCACACCTACAAATACCTATAAAATCTATTATTATTCTTCCCAATACATCACACTTTATACACTTTCTTACTCTTCTCAATATAATATAATAATACAACATCTATCACTATTAAATACTGATTTGACATAAAGTTAAATTTCACCATACTCAAATCCCAAAACAAACACATATATTTACTATTCCAAAACAAACACATACATTTACTATTCATCAAGGATTCTAAATTTCTAAATTCTAAAACCTTGACTTGCTCCGCACACTTAAATCCCAAAACAAACGCACCCTAAAAAAACAAGATGATGAGGCTTTATTTCCTTCAAGACAAAAGCCTAGATAAACAATCTATTTTTTAAAGGCACTCAATGACTTAGGCCATAGAATAAATATTAATGCAAGTGGGATGCATTTTGTCTCATCATATATAAATAAATCATAAAAGACTTAGTAATGTAGTTTCAACTAAGGTCAAGACAAGAAGTTTCCAGCAAAAGAAAATAAAATAAAATGTAGCGATCCCAGCACTACCAACACTATAATCCATATTTTTTGTATAATTTTCTGGAAATAAGAATGTAAATTGCATATAGAGGAAGAGAGTAAGAGATCGAGAGATGAATATTTGAAGAAATTGGGAGAGAGGGAATTAGATAGGAAGAGAGATAGTTAGAGGAGAGAGAATAGTGTAAATTTTTCTGATATCTCATTCATCGGTCGCAGACCATATTTGTAACAAACAGTGGGGTCCACACACAGATGGATATTCCTTAGGTAATTTAAATGCAGAATTAAAATAGATAATGATTGGGCCTAAGCCCTCTTCAATCTTTTAAATTCCGTGTCATTCTAAATGTTTGGGCCCATCCATGAGAAGCCCAAGCATTTCCTCATTCAGATAACTCCCCTCGGGAGGATTTGACTTCAAGCATTCTCTCCGCCGATAAATCCACTCGGGGAGGATTTGGCTCAGACGCATTCTTCATTTCCGATAAATCCACTCAGCGGGTTTGGACTCAGCATTCTCTTCTCGGATAAATCCACTCGGGATGATTTCGCTCAGCGCATTCTTTCTTCAGATAAATCCACTCAGCGGTTTGGACTCAGCAAGATTCTCCTCGCTCGAGATAAACTCGGCGCCCGACTCTTCAACCTTCCTCTAACTTCGAGCGAGTCCTCCCTCATTCGAGAGTAACTTGAGTGCCCTCTTTCAACTTCCTCTAACCCGAAGCGAGCCTCCTCATTCGAGATAAACCCGAGCACCGAATCTTGACTTCTCTAACCCGGAAAGCCCTCCTCATTCAGACTAATGTACTCGAAACCCCTCTTCTCCACTGACACCGAAAATCCCAATTCTATCTCTCCTTTCGTTCCCAACTCATGATCATGACAATACTCCCCCGTTTTTGAGATCCTTGTCCCCAAGGATCTAAATCGAGTACAACTTATAAAAGTTGCATATAGATTGCATATTTTTGTATAATTTCCTAGTAGACCATTCTCACCATGACCCCATGAAAGAACTTGTGATTTTGAATAGTACAAGATCTGATAACTCAGGTGTTCTAACCCCGATGCATTTACAAACCTTGGAGTAGCAACAATGTAATAATAATTGTTAACATTTTGATCCATAATTACCAAGAATGAGTAAGATCTACCCACATGGATATCCTTTTGCAACTTTTTATAAACCCATGATCCAATGAAAATACTCAACATCTCAATATGTAATACCACCCCCGATATAATTTTCCACATAATATGCATATTTTTTACGAGCTTCCCCTGCACAATATCACTTCTTGATTTAGCAACCCCAAAACTTCTAAATATCCGAACTATCTCTTCTTCATCGCAACCTTTCCAACACCAAACTCAAAGCGATATCAAACTAATAAAATCAACAACTTCGGCTAATCAACCTAACTAATTCATAAACATCACAGCCAGCTAGATACACCACTTCTACAATAGGCAATGAATTTCGATCCTTTCCCATCACAATAACACCCCCAACCAGATTTCCATATCTATTGCTACTACCGAATTCACCAAGCAACTCAAAGATTCCCTTGTTCAACAACACTCTCGATACAAGTTCCTCCACAAAGATTCATTCCTTCCACTATCAACAAGTTCAATAAGAACTAAATTTGCGATTGAAAGTATCATTAGGATCCCTTAATAACTACTAAATTTCTAGCTTCAAGAAAAGAAGTTGAGACATTTGCCTCACCTTAGAAAACTCACTTAGGAATTAACAAGTTTAATCAAGCTTGTATGATCCTCCGGGTTCCACCAATTCCAAAGAACTCTTCGTCATCCCACCGATCTTGAATGTGTTGCTTGATTCTTTCATAGTCTTGTTCTAATCCCACTCTAATTTCTTCCAAAACCTCATCAACAACAACAATATCAAAGTCATCATGATAGCGACTCGGTTGAAGTAGGCGATGCAATCAAATGAATCGACCATATTTTCTTTGTGAAACTTCAAAAGACAATTCAAAAGGTATGCCTCACATTCACTAGTTGAAACCCTTTGGATGCCTCCAAAACATCTTGGGATTCACTAATTAGCAAACCTTCTAATTGAGGAGTACTCACGATAGTCCTCGATTTCAAAGCTATCAAATACAAGTTTAATCTGGATTTCTTCCAATCGATAAGGAGAAAGTTCATGATCGTAATCCCTCGCCATTTCAATATAAGATAATTCCTCTTCTTCAATAGTTATTTTTTTAGTGATGGCTTCAATAGTTTCCAAATACTTCCTTCCTAGCTCAATTGTTTGTTACAAGGTGGTTGGTTCAAACATTGTGATGAAAGCTTGTGATTCTTCAATGAGCCCACTAATAAAACTAGCAACAAAATATTCTTCAGAAAAATCCCTGTTGTTCAATCGTAGCAACCCAACCTTCAACTCTACAAATCTTTCTACATAATAACGAGTAAGAACCCTTTGTGCCTTAATTTATCAAATTCTGAATTAATTTTACCTTCATTCCATTCCTCAAATCTAGCAGATAACACTTCTAAAAATTGTTGCCATGTAATATCTACTTGTTTTAGCCTGGAATTTTGACACATATGTGCTGCCTTACCCTCAAAGTGCACACACGCTAGTTTGATTTTTTGTGAATCCATTATATCAGGAATACATTTGAAATACCCATTGCATTTGAGGATCCAAAGCCTAAGACGAGTACCATCAAAATGGGGGAAATCGACTTTAGGTAAGGGGTTCATAGCTTGAATACCTTGAAACCCTTTTCCAATTGCAGTTCTCGAATCATCAATTAAATCGCCTTCATGGAAGATCTTTTCCACCTTGAGCCGTTGATTAGGCTCATAACCCACAACCCGAGAATAGTTCGCTCTGATACCAATTGTAGCGATCCCAGCACTACCAACACTATAATCCATATTTTTTGTATAATTTTTCAGGAAATAAGAAGGTAAATTGCATATAGAGGAAGAGAGTAAGAGATCGAGAGATGAAGATTTGAAGAAATTGGGAGATAGAGAATTAGATAGGAAGAGAGATAGTTAGAGGAGAGGGAATAGTGTAAATTTTTCTGATATCTCATTCATCGGCCGCAGACCATATTTGTAACAAACAGTGGGGTCCACACACAGATGAATATTTCTTAGGTAATTTAAATGCAGAATTAAAATAGATAATGATTGGGCCTAAGCCCCCTCTTCAATCTTTTTTAAATTTGCGGTATTCTAAATGTCGTACCATCTCATGGAGAAGTTCCAAGCATTTCTCATTCAGATAACTCCCCTCAGGAGGATTTATTTCAAAGATTCTCCTCACTCAGATAAATCCACTCAGGAGGATTTGGCTCAGGCGCATTCTTCTCGCTCAGATAAATCCACTCAGGCGGTTTGGACTCAGGCGCATTCTCCTAGCTCAGATAAATCCACTCAGGAGGATTTGACTCAGGCGCATTCTTCTCGCTCAGATAAATCCACTCAGGCGCATTCTCCTCGCTCAAATAAACCTGAGCGCCCGCCTCTTCAGCTTCCTCTAACCTGAGCGAGCCCTCCTCATTCAGACTAACCTGAGCGCCCGACTCTTCACCTTCCTCTAACCTGACTCTTCACCTTCCTCTAACCTGAGCGAGCCCTCCTCATTCAAATAAACCTGAGCGCCCGACTCTTCAGCTTCCTCTAACCTGAGCGGGCCCTCCTCATTCAGACTAATGTACTCGAAACCCCTCTTCTCCACTGACACTGAAAACCCCAATTCTATCTCTCCTTTCGTTCCCAACTCATGATCATGACATAAAACTTAATTAGTTGCTATAAATCTTTCTTTGGGAAAAACTGAGTTTTCTACCAGTCCAAGAACAGATAACCTAAGATGGCGTTTTCTGGTCTGTTTGTATATAACCCATGGTTTCAAGATTAGATTATTATTATTAATGATTAATTTATCAGTAGGCTTCCGGTCAATCTGCCACTGTTTTTGGGTTGTTTAAATTTTTTTATATATATTTGAATTAAATAAATTGAAAGGACGACACTGACAATTAATCTGCCATTTGAGCATTAAATATGCAACATCTACGTACGTGCGATAGAGTTTACCTTAGGCCTTCCTATTAATTAATTATTCTTCAAGTTTATCAAGATTGCATAATCATGATAAGTAACCCCAGATTTTTTACTAATTACTTTACATGGTCTTTGTATTTTATAAATAATATATGTAATTCAAATGTTGAATTTTTTTAGAGAGTCAACCTCAATGTAAATTCTTTGCTGTACATATTTATATAAAAATTTAAGCTTCACATCATTATCATGATCCAGTACATTTTGTTCACGTGTCAATTTTTTTCTCAATTTCCAAACTTTTTAAAAGACATTTTAGATTGGTTTTGCTATTTGATTAGAAATAGAATCGATTGAAACCCACTTAAAAATGGCATCTACAACAATACTTTAGGAGCCCAATCGAAACCCGTAACGTTTATTAATAATTATAGCTAATAACAACAAATCCCTAAAGTGTGGGATCATAATGAATTATTAATAAAATGAAGCTAATTGAACGTCTAGTCAGTCATCAATAACATCAGTGTTTAATAACATAAATAAATGTCCTAATCTAAAAAAAAGATTTCTGCATGTAAAGTTTTCTTCTTTACAAAAAAAGTAAACAAACAACAAAAATATATACTAACAGTATTTAAATGAAATGTTTTTGCAAAGTCCACCCAATGAATTCAACCTAAATCGAATTGATTAAAAGAGATTTTTATAAATCAAAGCATTCAAATTCAATGACCAGATTCAACAAACATAAATAATGCAACTGACAAACAAAATAATAAGTTACAACCAAAATTAATGTTACAACGAAATCAGAAGAAAATAATCGACTTTTTTTTTCTATTGTTCTACATGCTACCCCCAGCCCCAACCGCGGATAATGAACAGTTCCAAGAATAGAGACCTAAATACATACAAATTTTTCCAACATTTTACATCAATAATGTAGCAAACCTCGAGAATTACCACGTAATAAGGGGCGAGCCTTGTATAGACAGCAAACTGCGATATGCAGAAAAGCTTGCACACAAGAATACGTTTAATTTCAAACCTCAAGAAGTATTCACTTTTTTTCAGATCCTTTTAGGTTTAGATTGAACCATTTCTTTTTCGAAGACTTATCCTTCGAATCTGAACTGCCCTCTTCACTAGGACTCTCGGATCTATAATCTTCCCCAGCCAGTTTGCTGCTGCTACTTCCATTGCTAAAATGTCCACTCCCACTTGGAAAAGCGAGATTTCTTGAGACTGTAAACGAAGAGTGGATGTTATCTCGCTCTTTTAGCAGCTCGTCAACCTTAGAAAAAATAACATCATTGATGAGAATTAAGAACGATAAAAAAAAATTGAGTTTATAAGCAAGATAATCACAAATAATGGTTTACCAACAAGGATGAAATGCAAATGACTACGATAGGAGTAAATTGCAGAATTAGTCCCGTATTTATTGGTTGGCGATTTTAGTCTTGTACGAATTACTTTTCTCACTTAAGTCCATTAACTTTTAAAATGATGGCAATTTCAGCCCTATACTGAAAAGTTGCAGGATTTTTACTTGCAACACATGAGCTGATGGAGTTCCGTGTAGTGTAATGAAACCACAACACACTAGTTTCAATTAAAAAAAATCACAAATAAATTATCATCCTTAACAAGAAATTATCAATATAGAAGTAAAATTGCATCACTTTAAAGTTATGGGACTTAATTAAGAAAATTGATTTGTAGGCGATTAAAATCACCACCCAATAGATATGAGACCAATTTTGGAATTTATTAAGATAGCCATCTCAATAAGAATATATTACAATGAGTCAATCAGTCGAGAGGCTTCAATTATAAAACGCAAACTGGTATTTAAATGCATGTTAGTCAGTCGAGGGGCTCCAATTTTAGTGATGGAAACAAAATCAACTAGGAAAAGAAGCACCATCGTCTAGGTCATTATTTAACAACAATGGGCAAGGACATTAATTGCAATAACTTTATGCTAATTCTCAGTAAATTCTTTTTTTTTTGACCGAATTTAATTCTCTGTTATTGATTCTATCTTTTGGACGAAATATACTGGTCTTTGAAATGGGGGCCAGTAACAATTGAAGAAATACGAGGAGCAGCTTCAGAAGTAATTAATAATGGGATGATACTTGGAAGCAATAAATCAGAAAAAGAACAATCAAGCTTAAAAGAATATATTGGGAATTGGATCACAGAAAGAATCCAAAACATACCCTAAAGATCTACAATTAGGGGTGTAAGTGAGTCGAGCCGGCTCACGAGCTACACATGCTTGACTTGGAAAAAGCTCGAAACCGGCTCGAATTTAATCGAGTTCAAGCTCAGTAATACTAGGCTTGTCAAGCACATGAGCCTAATTGACTTAATCGAGATCACATGATTATACTAGTTTACCCATAATGTATTAATTATTCACAAATATACTCTAATTATAAATAAGATAAAAATCTATAATTAAGAACATGTAAGTTATCGAGCCGAAGTTGAGTTCAAAAGAATTGAGCTCGATCAAGTTTGAGTTCGACACTACTCACTCGGCTCGCTTACACCCCTTTCTACAATGCATACGGTAAATATTCTCCTACACCTTTGATTCTATAATTGTACTCGCCACTCCTATAACTAAGACATATTAAATGGAAGAATAGCTTCAGATATCAAAACATAGCATGACTTGGCATTCCAACAAGTAACAACCAAAACAATATATACGAAGGAATCTTGGGAAGCAAACTTACGGACTGCTTTTCCTGAGTATATCTGTTAGTGACTTCTTGAAATCTAGCCAATGCCTGAAAATATAGGGATTGCTCAGTTAGGAATTTGTCCACAACTTTTACTAAAGAGAATCATAAACAAGGATAATGCGGAGGAATACCTTCCTGTATTCTGTTTCAAATTGTCGTAGCTCAGTTCTCTTCCTCAAAATCTGACCTTCAATGTCCTTGAGCTTATTAGTCGAGTCCTCATATGTCTTTGCACAAAGGGCCTCAATCATATATGTAGCAGGTTTGAAGAAGTTATCTCCTGCAAGAATCACACAAAACATTAAACGTTAAGTTGCAAAAAATAGTATTCAAATTCATATGCCATAAGAAATTCTGACCATAAACAGCGAATATGTGAGTGCCAGACTTTAATTCCGAGACCTCACAAGGTTGAAGGCCTTCCAGTCTTTTAAAGAAAGCCGCTTCTGGGTCCTTAGCCATTGCCAACTACATCACCAACAAGCACATTTAACAGCAAAACAATAAAATTAGAATTAAGTGAGTTAAATGAGCTAAACAAGAGAAATTACACACCGCATTGACAGTTGAATCCATTCGGTACACTTGAAAATGCAGGAAGTACATTCCTGCTGATGTTGCCTTGCCGTTCTTCTCACTATCTTCCTGTATTAGCAGTGATACGAGGTTGTTCAATGACAATGAGGCAACTCAGAAGTTATTTAACCAATTTCTGCTGAAATTACTGTATACAAAAAGATAGCTGATGAAAATTAGATTTGACTATAGAAGTCCTAAAACATTGAAAAGAACATAAAATTTAAGTCTCCACGTAGCCAACATCAAGAAACTCATGGGACATTCATCTCAGCATTTGAGCAACCTGGACTATTAATTGCACAACTGAATCCCCACCCACCCCCTCAAAAACCAAGAAAAATGTAAAAAGTGAGTAATAGAGGCCAAGATAGCGTAAAGACAAGATAAATAATATGACATTTGTTCAACAAACTGCGGAGATGTAAATTAAAGTACCTGCAAAGCCAAACCATACCCTCCATTGACATCTTGTTCAAAGTACAAAAGCTGAAATCACATAACAGGACCATTAGAGTGGAACTCATCTACATACATACGCATATCAAACAGAATATGTAAAAGAACTGTTTCTCCTGTCTTTGACCAAGAATAAGACGTACATGACTAAAATGGTATGGAGCCTTGTAAATTGAAATTTGAATACAAGTTATAAGCATATCTCTCCACAATACTAGCAAACAATGTTTCAATGAAAGGTAGCATAAATAGGCACCTTAAATTTGCTTTGCGCAGCTGAACTAACTCTAACAACTATTCCGGACTGTGCTTGTTCCTCACTGATAGTAACACCAAAGAAGTGAGCGCACTGCTTTTCTACCTGTTTATAAAACAACAGAGTTAAGATCAAAGTAATCAAAATTGGTTAAGAAAAATGGGGTAAAAAGCATAAATCTCCATGTTTTCCTATGTTTGATAAAAGTATGCATGAAATCCCCACTGACCACTTTTGTTCAAAGAACACTAACGACGTTAAATTTGAAGCGTGAACATACATGATTGTCCTCTGTACAATAAAATAATACGTATACAACACTGAGACAGAAACATATAGACGCAAAACATGTGCAAATCAAAGGTGTCAAAAAGTGGACGACTGTGACTTCGTGCATACATTTATCAAACACAGGGCGTTTTATGCATTTAATGAAAGGGACTTTTATCAAACACAGAGAAATTTTATACATTTAATGAAACATGACGGGGTTTCGTGCATACTTTTATCAAACACAAGTATGCATTTAATGATACATGGGGATTTTGTGCATATTTTATCAAACAAAGGGGGGTTATATGCGTTTTACCCCCAGTAAAGTGGGTAGTCTAGTAAAGGAACCACACCTTTCCGCTGACTGAAGTTCCAATAGGGAGAGGTCTAACGGTGACAGTTCCGTTCAAAGCCTCTTCAATAACATTAGCAGAAATTGTAGTCTTTATTGGCACGCCCAATTTGCTGTACAAATATATAGAGAATAATGAACTTAAATGTTCACCATAATATTAAGAGATCCATTTTCGGCAAAAGAATAGAACCTGAATAAAGCTGCAAACATTGTATTGACAGTTCCAAGGTTTGACAAATCAATCTCCATGTCCATTCCTTCCGCGTCAAGGGCCTTATTGTCAACAAAATATAGATGCCAAAACAATTAAAAGACAACCTCACATAAATAACTAAAGAAAGAAAGATGATACGAAATAATAACAAGACCCAGGATCAAATTAAATCATGTCTCTTATATGATGTCCATATGAGTGTATACATAGACATGGCTTTTGAAGGGGGGAACAGGAAGCATTGCAAGCACTAGTCTTTATATGCAAAAATGACGAATGTAGCACAAAATCCTTCATTTCAATCATGATTACATGCAAGACAATAACAATAATTATCAGTCATTTCCCCCTCTAACACCACGCAAAGGCGATCTGATGGAGTAAAGGGTCGAGAAACAAGGAAATACTAAGAAATATGATATAAAGGTTTTACAGGATTAAGTCCTGCCCAAGCAACTATTGCCATTTCCAAATTCTATGATCCCTCTGGATGCCTTAACAACATAAAACAACGCAACATAAATAAGACTCAAAACCCTAACCCTAACTTAGCCCAAGGGCAATTTATTCAAGAACTCAAATTAAAAGGCCAACTATAATAAAAGGAATAATATTAAGTGTATCATGTTCATAATGTATCTTCGCCAATTTTCAACTGTAAAAAGTACCTTCAGCTAGAAATCAATAAGAAATATACACTTCAAATAATTGTGAGGTGTCTTATGAACCAGTTATAGTAACAAGCAGACTTTCAAATGAATATATCATGCCCTTATTGCAATACTTAAAAATTTATAGTATTAGTCACAAAATCAATAAACAAAAAACTGCAATAACCAGAAGAAGGGAGAGTACCTCAAATCCTGAACTATCATATTGCCTCCTCTTCTCTGGATCAGACAAAATGCTATATGAATATGCAACCTCCTTGAAAAGTTCCGCGGCTTCAGGATTATTAGCATTCTTATCTGGATGGTACCTGAAAAGTGATTAAAGAAACCATGATAAGCTAGCATATACTTTTTAATAGTCTTTTTGCAAGTCTTTTTAGTTTCCCCTTCTCCTTTCAATTTGAAAGATTCTTTTTATTCTTCTCTTCATATTAGAGTACCTGAAGACGTCCTATATGCACGTAAAAACCTTCTCAAGTGCATTTCTTTAAGTTTCTCATATCTAGGGGCTACTCCCATTGTTTTTCTAATTACTTTATTCTATCTAATCTAGTATGTCACACATCCATCTCAACATTCTCATATCCACTATGCTCTTCTTCTTCTTTTCATGTTCAAATCCAATTTAATTTTCACAACAAAAACAGAGAACGAGAATAGCTTTACAGAACCTAAATCTTTTTAAGGGCTGAATATGAGTGGCTCTTAATACCAGAATACCAGTAGTTTCAGTGAGCACCCAAGCTTCCAATCAAATTCAATCCCAATTAATCTAAAATAAAGCATAAACATACCTCAAATATCAGAACCACATTAGCAGAACTTTAAAACTTACCATAAGTATCTCAAATTACATCAAATTTGACAGCTAGGGAATGTACAAATTCCACACGCAAACTCAAAATGTGTGGAACAAAATAATTACAGTTACTATAGAACAATAAACAAATATGACTGTGAAAAAAGTAAGTCGAAGAAACTCACTTTAAAGCGAGCTTTCTGTAAGCAGTCTTGATTTCCTGATCAGAAGAATCCCTGGTCACAGAAAGCACCTCATAAGGGTCACGTCGCAAGGGCGGTGCTGAAGTCCCCTCCATCTTCGTACTCGCCATGTTTCTTGTTAATTCCTTACCCCTTCCTTATACAGATTTTTTCCTATCAAAATTCACCAATTTCCCTTTCTATTTTCTTCGTTGCACCCACCGAAATCAATACCTTATATATCAGCTATCAGAAAAACATTCCGCCAAAGAGTCCCCTTGTCTGCAAATCTACAAGCAAGATGCAATCAAGACATACAATTTCCAAATCTTTGGGAGAAACGAGCTAGAATAGGGCGAAATTCAATGCCTCGGATCGCTAGAAAAAGTTCATCAGAATCAATGCAAATCAGTCAAATTAAGGGTTCGACAATGACGAAAAGTAGTAGGAAATTCAAGAGATCTATCAACAAATAATTTAAAATTGCCCACGTCAATCGTAACTGATAAAATAAATTATTCACATGAAAAAGGCTAGGGTTTTGAAAGAATCACCTCGTATATGCGAAAAAGTGTGAGAGAGAGACGAACGGTGAGCAATGAAAATGCTGTTTTTGTGTATTTTCTTCTTTTCGTGCCCTTTTTTCCTTGTTTGTGAAATTAAACCTTTGCTGTCGTCGATCGGAAGTATACGGCTACTTTTTATCACTGATCGCCAATAATAATTAGAGCTCGAGCCCGGCCCGACGGACCGGCCCAACCTATCTATATGTAAGTATGGGCTATGAAAACATAGGCCCAAAAAAGTTTGGGTTATTTGGCCCATGAGCTTAATTTGTATTTTATTTTTTTGGACAGAGTGAGTATTAATCGGCTCGGGCCAAATTTGACATGTGAATTAATGGGCGGTCTATGATCAGATGTTCTATTTAATAACTTGGCCCATGAGCTTAATAGGCTCGGATGTTTTTACAATAATTTGACATTTTTATTTGGATTGATATTTTGAATTTTATGAAATTATATTTTTATTGAAGGATTTAGTCTATTTGGATTTTAAATTTAGAGTATATATCTTCAAATATTAATTATCAATATGGAGCATTTGAAATCTTTCTTTAAATTGTGTTTCGATTCAATCTAAATTTTTGTGGTCGAGAAAATATGTTCAGTTGCCTACAATTTCTTATAGTATTACAATATTTAACTTTGATTGTTTGGACACCATAATAAGTGACTTACAGCCCGTTTGTTATGTGGTATGGGATATGAAAAGATATAAAATCATGTGATACTTTTTATTTAACCATGTGATATATTTGACTTTTTTAAGTGTTTGTTATAATGGATTAAATTATGATTGATATTATAAATACCACTTAGGAGGGATAATGTTTGGTATTATAAATACCACCTAAGAGGTGTGATATATAATTATATAAAAATGGGAAAAGAAAATACGGTCTTTCGGGCCAAAAGGAAAAGTCATCAAGTATATCAAACACTTAAAAATGTAGGATATAATTTATTTTTCCCTGTTTTCCTTTCTTTTCCCACATAACAAATGGGCTCTTAGTGTATTTATACATAATAAAAATACGAAAAATAGAGTGTTGGTCAAGGCTTGCTCGTCGGCCCACTAGCCCAAGTAAAGATGGGTTGGGTTACACTTTTATTAAAAATTTAAGCCGAACCACCAAATCAAATTGTAAGAATAAGATTTTGAACTTTTGAACTTCAGTTGGCAGTGAGACATGCAATTGGCTAGATCAACTGGGACAACCTACAATTTCTTTTATTAATTAGAAATAATTTATATTGTATGTTTATTATTTTAAATCTATACATATCTAATAACAAAATATTCGGCCAAAATATTGTTATAATTTTGTAATAAAAATTTAAACATCTTAACAAATTTGATGTAGCTCTAATGGTATAACAAATATTTTTTATCTTCTTTGTATGCAAGAGGTATAAGGTTCAATTCTCATATCCACCACATATATATATTAATTATTTTTTTGAATATTTTTTAAATTATTAATATTATTTTTGAGTTTTTAAACTAGATCTATTTATACATATATAATACAAAAAAGAAAAAAATTCAACAAAAAAGTTATTACAAAATTTTGAACTAGATCTATTTATACATATATAATAACAAAATATTATACAAAAAAAATCAACAAAAAAATTATTACAAATTTATCATGAAATTTTAAAAGTGACGCATTAATGATTAATAATATAAGATATTATATTTTGCAGTTGATATGAAATTGTTTTTTTCAAAAAAATCAGTTACTCCTTCCATTTTTTTTAGATTGCTCATTGAATTTTGACACGAGTTTTAATAAGAAAATTCTTTATTAATATTTGAAGGTAATAAAATAGTTTTTTGATAAGGTATTTTGTCAATTTTAATGAATAAGATAAACAAATAAGTTACTTTTGTATGTAATTATTAGTGACGACGTGTGATGTAATTTAGTATTGTTTATAAGGGGTGACATGAACTGTATAGTTACTTTATTGCTATTTTGAGTATGTGATAAAAGATGGACTTTTTGAATTTTGAGCAATCTAAAAAAAATGAGGAGTATTATATATATGAAAATGTATAATTTATATACTTATTTGTATGATTATATTACATGATATTGGATTTAAATTGATTAGTCCAATTATCATAAATTAGTTGCAATAGCTATTGACATTAGACTTAAATTGTTAGTTGAATCATTATTAATTAAATTATTAGTTGACGTTATTAGTTGAATTATAAAATAACACTAAGTTGATTGTGATAAAGCTCGATTTGTTTACTTATTTGTATGATTCTTTTACAGGACATAATATTTAAATTGATTAGTACAATCACTGGTGGATCCAGAAAACTTTAAAGAAGGGGGCACAAAAATAAATAATATAAAAAGTAGATTTCCTGTGAACCCGGGTTCACGTGAATTCTATTTTTTTTAGTGTCACGATTATGCATATACACTATCACTATCTTAAAAAAATATTTTATTTTTAAAATAATAATAGTGCATATACATAACAAATCTACAATTTTTTTTAGATGAAATATTTGAATTATTAACTCATTATAACACTGTTAAAAACCCATTTAAGTCATTATATACATATAATATAAGTATTACTCCAAATAATTATAATATATAACATATACTTAAAAAAAGTTATGGGGGCACGTGATCCCAACTTAGGACATGTAGGCCCGTCGTTGAGTCCGATTACTATGAATTATTTGCATGTACAACATTGGACCTTGGATTAATATAAAATAATATTGGGTTGATTGTGATGAAGCTCGGTACCCACATTTAAAAAAAAATACTAATCGAGACTAACTTAAGTTAACGAGTGTTGATTTCGGGAATGACATTGACTTCATCAGATAGTAGACTCTCTTTAACATCTTAGAAAGACAATTTTGACTAATGTATTTTATGTTGTGACCATTAATAAAAATTATAGATAATTATTAAAATCGTTGGACTTTCTTAAATATGTAAATTTCAATCATGGATAGTTATATATTATCATGTTCAGAGTAACTAGAGGGGTCAATTTGAAAATTTTGACATGTAGTGGGAATTGGGAAGGCGATAATAGGTGACAATCAACGTGGTTTAGAAAGAAATGATTTTAAATTGTAAGAAACAAAATATACTTTTAAAATTGCATTATTTAACAATGTAAATTTTTTAAGCAGTTGGAGCGCCATCCATTTCCCATGCCGAATTGCAAAAGCAAATTATGTTCATAAATCGTGTGTTGCATCGAAATGAAAAAAATATAAAGAAAAAGAAAAAAAAATTATTATTATTATTATTATTATTATTATTATAAGATGTTCATTTTATACTCACAAACCATGCAACGCACGAGTGATATAGTAGTCTTAAAAATATCATTTGTATCTGAACATCTTTTATATTGTATTTAAAAATAATTATTTTACATAATGTATCTACCTAAAACCGTAGCCCAACATGGCATGAAGTGCTAATCGAGTCTTTGCAAATTCCAAGACTGAGACAATCATTTGAGTCGAAGAAATTCTCAAAATGCAGTAAGGTAAAGATTTATAATCCACAGCTTTCGTTAAATCAAATAACCTAGATTCCTACAACACCAAAATTTCCTCAATTAACAACAAATAAACCGCACTGGAGTAATCAAGAAAGAGATACATTTGCGTGAGAAGGTTTAACACGGTGAGACGGGTCATAATGTGAACAATTTGACGTTTTAATACTTTGGGAGGTACAGATGTTAATTTGTGCTACGTTGTACCTGTCTCATGCAAGGACTGTATGGTGTTGATTGCGAATTCATAAAGCCCAGAACGTGATTCACCCCAATATGACGAAAAATTCAATTTTGCAGCAGTTAGTAATTGAAAATTAACATGCGTTTAAGTAAATTCAATTTCTCTCTCTCTTTTTTTTTTGAACATCAAAAGTCGTTGCCTCGAGATTGCCAGTGGTTAAGAAATTATTTATATTATTGCCAACTCTCTGTAAAAATTATGCAAATGGCTACCAATGATCCATTGAACCGGTAATACAATTAGTTGTTGCTTGTCATTTGTTTAATCTTCTGCATAACATGTATGAATAGATTAGTGAAACTTGCAGCAAGTGCATTTTAATTCGTTAGCCTCTAGTTATTCTTGATGATCTCACTAGCTAGGTAAGTTTTTACTTTCTTAAACTTGATAAATGGGTTTCATTATATCTGGATGTCCTGTTGTTTATGTGAAGACTTGTACACTTACACATTAGTTAATGTGTTGCCCTTTCGAAGACAAGAAACATACACTAGTGATCTGTATGCATCCTCCTTCCGTATTTTCGTTCTTTCTCATCACGATACTAGTGATATTTCGCCACTTGAAATGTGATGCTAGAGATAGTATTAATGCGAAAAATCCGTTGATTGAGAGTGGTGAAACTCTGGTATCATCTGGAAACAGATTTGAACTTGGTTTTTTCACTCCTGAAGGCAATGAGAAAAGCTATAGATATGTAGGTATCTGGTATTACACGTCGATTCCAAGAACCATCGTGTGGATCGCCAATAGTTTTACTTTGTTGCTCATTCCTTCTCAGACTGTTGTAAATAATACATTTGATATTGTTGCAAAATTTGTCGTGTATTGTATTTGTAGCCGTGGGGAATCCAGGGGAAGACGCGGTGGCACCTAAGAACAAGGCTAGGAAAAGATATGTGACTGCTGTCACTGTTATAGTTGTTGGAGTGATACTAGTTGCTTTCTTGAGTTATATCTTATACCGAAGGAGAAAGGCCAGACGATCAGGTAAGTATTTGAGAAGCTAGACACCTGATTTTGATTCCAATTTACCATTTCTTGGTTTTCTTTAGGAAACCAAGTGAGTGATCGAGCTACTCCATCGTTTTTCTCAAATGAAAACGAAAGGTGGGTGAATAACTTGATGCAAGAAAATGACATGCGCATTGACGTTCCTTTTTACAATGCGGACGTCATTTTATCTGCTACTGATAACTTCTCAGAAGCAAATAAGCTCGGGCAAGGTGGATTTGGGCCGGTCTATAAGGTTACTACATTTTTTTTCCTAACTTCGTGCAGCATCTGCTTTTTACGTGATATATAGTAGCTGTTAAATTCTTGCAGGGAAAGTTTCCGGAAGGAGAGGAATTTGCAGTGAAGAGGTTGTCAAGTTTGTCTGGTCAAGGAGTCGAGGAGTTTCTGAATGAAGTCGTCTTGATTGCCAAGCTTCAACATCGAAACCTTGTTAGGCTGTTAGGATACTGCATCAAGGAAAATGAGAAAATCTTGTTGTACGAACACATGCCTAATAGAAGCTTAGATGCCTTCATATTTAGTTAGTGCATGCACCGAAAAAATACGTATAGTGATATAGCACATGTTCAATTCATCTTGATTAGCTTAAATTGTTTCTTTTACATGTCATTCTTTGCTAGATCCACATAATAGCATGTTGCTAGATTGGAAGAAAAGATTCGACATCATCTTGGGGGTAGCTCGAGGTCTCCTGTATCTTCACCAAGACTCGAGGTTGAGGATCATTCATCGTGATCTAAAAACTAGCAACATTTTGCTAGATGAAGATATGAACCCCAAGATATCCGATTTTGGCTTGGCAAGGATCGTTGAAGGAAAAGGTACGGAGGCGAGTACCAACAAAGTCGTGGGGACCTAGTAAGTCTCATCATTCGATTTGGAAACTATAAACCATTTTATGTTTGAAACTTTGAATAGTTATGACATTGATAAAATATGATGTGTTGCTTGTATACAGTGGCTACATGTCTCCTGAATATGCATTGGACGGTAAATTCTCTACCAAATCCGATGTATTCAGTTTTGGAATTGTCGTTCTTGAAATAATAAGTGGAAAAAAGACCACAGGCTCTTACGATCCCCACGAAGTCCTCAATCTCATAGGTTATGTAAGCGTCGTAAACTCTTTCTCGCGTCGTTTCTAATGTGTGTGTCTGTCTGATTGAAGTTGCATTGTGTTCAGACATGGAGATTGTGGAGCAAAGACAAGGCCCTCGACTTGGTTGATCCGACATTGCTGGAATCATGCGAGAAATCTCAAGTGATGAAGTGTATAAACATAGGATTGCTCTGTGTCCAAGAAGATCCCAACGAACGTCCCTCAATGTCGACTGCTGTTATAATGTTGGGCAGCGAAACCGGGCCTCTTCCAGTCCCGACTCAACCAGCCTTTGTAGTGAGGCGACGTGTCACCACTGCTTCTTCGTCTTCGTCTTCCTCTACAAAACCGGAGATGATTTCTAAGAACGAGCTCACCTTTTCTATGGTACAAGGGCGATAGAGGGGTGGTTCACTTTTTAAGGACAGTAAGTTAGGGGGTTGTGTTTCAAGGACAATAATTTTACGGGCTTGGAAATATAAGACAATATATTTAAAAACTTGTAAATATACGACAATATGTTTTAAAAATATGTAAATATAGGACAATCGAGCCCAAACTTCACATGATATTTATGCCCGATTTGAGCTTATTCGGGCTCAATTATCCTACATTTACTGATTTTAAAACATATTGTCCAAAATTTACATATTTTAAAACATAATGTCCTATATTTCTAATTTCGTAGAATTATTATCCTTAAAACACAACCCCAAAACATTTTTCCCTTATTTATGGAGCAGCATTTGAGCTTTAAATTTTATCAAACATTTAATAAGAACTTTTACTGTTATATCTGTAAAGCAAACTCAGATAAGCTACTATTGAACACTTTTAAATTGAATATGAAATAGATATGTTGATTTTCAATAATACGCATAATGTTTCTCTAAATAGTTTTTCCTTTCTCATCTTATGTTTATGCACTTGAGACATCTTGCATTTTCCAGCAATTTCTGAACATGATCAGCTTCAATCATATAATAAAACACAACAATATACAAAAGAGCATAGAGGTAAGCTACGAAAACTAATAAGCTCACATCAATCATAATTTGAATTCTATAGAGCTAAGCAATATGCAAAAGAGGATGGTGAAAACTGAGTCGGGATAAATTTCATCATCGTGCAATAAGTTCCCAAATCAAAACTGAACTTAATCAATATGAATATTCAAACATAAAACTGAGTCGAGATGAAATGTTAATTGAAACGTCCATGATTCCCTTTTTTTATTGGAAATAGGAATATACCATGATTTTTGCAAGAATAAAAAGGAAAATAATACTTGAACATGCCATGAGTTTGCAAGTATAAAAGGGAAATAATGATTTTATACATTGCACAACTTAAATACATTTTTAAATAATATTAATTATTTTATTGAAATAGTACAGTTGACATGATTAGTCATTTTTATCAACAATATTGGTTGATTAAAGTACCAGTAGTCATCAGAAAATTGGAATCCAAAAAAAAAGACCAAAAGCATCAAAACAAGTGCCACGTGATTACAGGAAAAAATTTGTCATTTAACACTTAGATTCCGTTTGCATTAGTAATATTAAGTTTAAAGGGATATGAAATCTAGTGAAATATCTAACTTGCATATGCGTTATAGTTAACTTGTTCACATGTATGTTAAAATGCATTATAAACATAAGAATTCACGATGTTTCTTGGTAGTAATAATATCACATGAAAGGTGGTGCATAGTCCAACCAAAATGGAAAAAAGAGTACGGAGTTTCAGGCCAAAGGAACATCAACAAACACTTGAAATTGAGAGGAAATTGTTTCTTATCCCTTGTTATCAAAGGAAACAAACGGGATCTTATAGCACCATATAAACAAATTCGTTCTGGACATCCATCAAAAGAAATACTGCCATTTATCTTGCAAATGCGCAACACATCAAAACTTTTCTCCTAAAAGTTTCATTTACAACCCCGAGGCCCCCCTAACCCACACCAGCAAAAGAAGTTCAAACATACCTCAGAATGATCTTATTGCACTCGTCTGAACCTGCAAAAATCCATCTATTTCACGTATAAAAGGGAAAAAACAAAATTTTGTTATACAGGATTTGAGCCATATACATGGTAGTGGTATACGCGTAAAAGAATTCTTACAAGAATTGAAAATTGAGTCTCTAGTTACACTATGTTGAACAATTATCACGATCAACCTTGATTACTCGTGTATTATAGGAACCGCAGGAACCACATTTGTGATATAGCCAATGAAACGATGCGGTTCCTTTTCTATCACAGTCATTGCATAAGATGTCCTGCACATCCAACATTCATTCATCATCAATTCACCCAAACGAAATCCCCGAAACGCAAATAAGATACAAATATCCATGCAGGCTCACCTGGCAATTGTTTCTGTATTCTTCAGGAAGCACCTCTGAGGCCATTAGAGCATCAAGCATTCCGAAGTAGACCTGAGTGGAAAGCGGAATCAGTTTTTAAGTACACCCCAGAACTCCATTCGACTTGGGATTCTAAAATCTAAATCCCGTTCTACTTTGGGATTTTGGAATCCAACTTTAGAAAAACCTAATAAGTTCACCCTAAAAATACATATAACCCCTATAAATGATTTTTTTTTCCACCACTCTCTCCCCAATGACTCATGATTTTTTTGTTCACTCTTAAATTTATTTATCAATTTTCACATTTTTTATTCTCATCTTTGCAACTTCCAATAAAACACGCTAATTCATTCAATCATATTACAATTACAATCAACAACGAAATAATAATACACATCACACACTCTTACACACTGATTTGACAAAAAGATAAATCCTATCCTATTTAAATCTCAAAATAAACAACACACTACTACAATTTATCAACATTTGAAATCCACTAAATACCAAATCATACATACCCTTAGGCCTTGTTTGTTTACAGTTTTGAGAGGATTTGGTATAGAGTAAAGGGTGTATTTGAATTTTGTAATATGTTTGGGAGTGTGGATTTTATAGGATTTGATAGAGATAGGATTTTGAAAAGTAGGTGATCGAAAGAATATCATGTTGTAAAAAGTAATGTAGAAATGATTGAATGATTGTGTAATGATTGATGTGTATGTATATTATATATATGATGATAATAAAGTAAAAAAGGTGGAGAGAGAATATTGAGTTGGATAGATACTCCCTCCGTCCCGCTATGATTGTCACGTTTTCCTTTTATGGGTATCCCGCTATGATTGTCACATTCCATAAAAGGAAAAAGCAACACTCCACTACTTATTATTTTAATATTATTCCCCTTACTTTTCATCCCAACTACCCAACATACCTTCACTTTTCATCCATTAAATACTATAAAAACCCACTATCTATTATTTTAATGTTATTTCTTAAATCATTCAACAAAAAGAAACGTGACAATCATAGCGGGACGGAGGGAGTAATAATTAAAATGTGTATGATAGATGATTGATAGTGTAATGGAAATTGTGTTTGAAAAAGGTAAAATAGGTGTATTATAGGTGTTATAGAGTAAAATTTTGAAGGATTTAAAATTTTATACCTAAATCCTGATAAACAAACGGGGATTTGGGATTTGAAATTCTAGAAGCTACTTCCCAAACCATAAACAGACAAGGCCTTAGGGACATAAACAAGTAATCTAAACACACAAACGGTCGTACTTCAAAGCAAATCCAAAGGAAAGGATTCTCAAAAATATCATGGAGTCTACTTCTTTTTTTGATAACCCGATATCCGGCCCGAAGACCGACTAATCCGGGGGACCAGAACCCACCGTCCACTAGCGGGGGCCCCACTTTAAGCCAGAGCTAAGCTCTGTATGGACTGGCCCATCTCAAGAGTTGTTTGCACCTAAGGGGTTTCGAACCTGAGACCTAGAGAGGAGCATACTCCTAAGTCCCAAGCCTACACCACTTGGCCAACCCTTGGGGGTTCATGGAGTCTACTTCTGTCAACCTTCAAGTCCCAATGCATAAATTAAGTTGCATAATTTCTGAATTTCAGGTGTGCAAAAAGAAAAAATTGGTGTACTTTGTGGATATTGTTCATGATCTTAAAAGGAAGCAGCAGGAAAAGAAGAAAATCATCAGATACTTGAGGAGAAATAGAGTTCAATGGGGGAAAGAGTCATCCTTACCGACATGTCTCCCATTGACTTGCTGCAAATAGGACAGATGTAATGAGTGCGAGCATATGCCTGGAACATGTGAGAGAGAGAGAGAGAAACATGTATTAACGTAAAATTGAAAATAGCTTATAAAATCAAAGATCCCGAGAAAAAGAACAGGAAAGGGAACCTACCTGGAAACAAGCAGAATGCATGTAATGACCACATGGAAGGTCCCTCACAGGTGTACTTGATGTAAACAAAAAGTCGCAACATATTGGGCAGTTAGTTTCGAGACCTTTCTCCCTGCACTTGTGGTCCACAGCCTTCATTCCCAAGCAACAATTGCATGTCATGCAATGGAAGAAGTCTACACCAAGTCCTTTCCCAACACGGCACAAATTGCAAAATGGACAGTGATAAACGTCTCTGGTGGGAAAAAAATGAAGCAAATAGAGAAATATAAATTTGAGAAATACAAGGATAAGGGTCATTCAAAAACACTCATAAGTTACCTACACAAGCAGTCGCATCATGGCAAATTAATACAAGAACACCTTACGTAAACAGATTCTTTTTGTCACTTCGAACTCCACATAAAAGCGACGTAATTATTTGAATTTTAATAAACAATAGAAATCACAATTAGTAGATTAAAAATATTTTGACTGAATTGTGTAAAGTGAAACATATTTAAAAAAATACAATTTAAATTCAATAAAAAGAACACTTCAAATAACAATATATTCATATTTAAATTTGAGAATTTATCTTTATATATGCAATACGGATGTCAAATTAAAGATCATAAAAAAATCTTCAATATGATATATTATATGTTGAAAACGTACTTGGAATAAAAAAGTTATTGCAATTTAAAACTTGGGTGAAAAAAGTAAGAGTTTATATATTTAGAATGTAATTTTGGCGGGAGAATAGTGACTTTCTATTTTGGTAGTTGTGTTTGTATACAGATATATATATAGATAGTATACTTACAAGCAACTTCCAAGTTTAAAAAGTCTACAGCAGCACTCTACAAGAGGGAAGGAGATCTTAGGAAGCAGCAAGCTTACCGTTCATCATCGAAGAATTTACAGCTGCTGCAATAGTACTTCGCCATTGAAAGCCCATTGCAAGAAGGTGTAGTGCAGACCGGCCCAACTGGTTGAATTTGTAGGCAATTCATACATAACATTTCAGAAGTTGCCTTCCTGCAAAAAAAAAAAAAAAATCAAAATAAGGCCCTTGTAAGTAGAAAAAAGAACTCTACACAAATTAATTAATTCCGAGCAGTTACCTTTCCATTGAATGGTCACTGACCTCATCGTGGCAGAACCTGCATGCAAACAGCTTCCCGCAACAAGCAGCACGCAGCTTGCAATTTCTTTTATAGTGCTCGCATCCAAAGATCGTTTTCTCAGGATCACGATATGATGGGGCATGTCCAAGTAAATCTTTATCATCGTCAGCTTTACTCGTTCTTGATTGTGAGAACTTCTGTTGATAAGCTATCCATCGGCTGAGAACAGTAGTATTGATAGAATAAGTTAGATGTGCAAATGAAAAACGATATTTAGAATATAGTAAGAAAGTGGCACCTGGTCATTAAGTTTTGAATAAGATAGTCTTTTCTTCTTGGATCAAGGGTTGAGTCGCGAGAGACCTTCCTTATCTCCGATTCAAGCTCATTTTGGTTCATTCTGAATATATCCTTCCACCCAGGCTTAAAAGTATATTCACTTTGTTCCAAGGTCTCATGCACATCATATTCTGCAAACAATGATATATAACGGTTATGAAGCATCAGCCAAGCAAAATGGTAATATTTAGGGGTGTAAGTGAGTTGTTCAGGCTCACAAGCTCCTCGACTCTTAAAGGCTCGAAATCAATTCAAGTTTAATTGAGTCGAGTTCGAGCTCATTAATACTAAACTCATCAGGCACGTGAGTTTAATCGAGCTTAATCAAGCTCACATAATTTACTATTTTGCCCATAACATGCTAATTAGTTATAAATATACACTAAACATAAATAAAATGAAAATCTCTTCTTGATGTTATGTGAGTTATCGAGTCGAGTTCCAGTTCAAGAGACAGTTCAAAAGAATTGAACTCGATCGAGATCGAGTTTGAACTTGACACTACTTGACTCGATTCGGCTTATTGTAAACACCTAGTAATATTTCTTAGTAGTAACAAGAGAAAAACCATTGACTTAAGTGTAAAAATGCATAGGAACTTATTAATTTGTCAGAAGTACCTTGTGAGATACTATTTTCTGATGTGGATGCCTGTGATGATGCTGTTGGGCTTCCTCCCCACCATTCATTAAGCCACTCACTGAACATAGTGTTCTTAGTTGCGTGCTTCCATGTGTCCATCATTTTATTTTGCTCTTCCTGAGTTAGAGCTGATGTTACCCAAGGCAGCATGGATTGTAAAACCTCTGCTCCTGTTGTTCCAATTATGCGTCCAACAAGTTTGTTTTGCTCCTCGATGGAAAAATGCCTGTCGAACAATGGCCAAAGTTCAACCTCTTCACGCATAACGTGATGATCCAAAGTTACTTTGATGGACTTACACATGCCCTGGATCTTTGTTGCCAACTCATTATACTTTTTCAAATTAGAGGTCACGTTTTTTGCACTCAGATTCTCATGCAGTTGAGAAAGCTCAACTAGTGCAGATGAGATATCCTCAAAGAGTTCCTCTTCCTGTTTGTGGTCCAAGGTGTAAGAATGGCTGACATTATGAAGAGTCTCCTTAGATTCTAATGCAGGGAATACAATATCATCTTCTGCATTACTATGAGCTCTGTACAAACCCCAGAGAAGACGAAATCTACCAGTAAACTGTCTCAGGAAAGTTTCATCACAATCACCAAGTTTACCGGATTCAATATCTAGAAATTCCAAATCTTTCCGTATCGCTTTATGAAATTTAAAAATGGTATCAATTGGTCGTGATGTATGGCCACTGATACTGGTGGTATTATCTGTTTCCCAGTTAAAAAGACTAGAGTTGAGAGAAGGAGCACTTTGACCGAAGGACAACGAGCGCAAAGATTTTGCTGCAGCTAGGGAACTCATTCCTAGACTATTGGTATTCACCCCTAGGCCAGGAACACAACAAGACTGGTTAGAAGCTTTTGGAGATTCCTCTTCAGAAGCATTGCCAGCATTATTTTCAACTGAAGAAACTGATTTTCCCTGATCAACAGTCTTCTCACAAATACATGTTTGTCCAAGAGTTGCATTAGAGATACTTGCACAGGCACAGTTACGACAGGATCTTCCCGAATGCTCTTCTGTTTCTTTAAGATCCTTAGCAGGACAACAACCAATTGCACTAGAATACAAACATATTCCGCTAGGACAACCTTTGCATGCCCAGCCAGAAAACAAAGTGACCAAAGCAATATCTGATGCTGGAGCTGCACAATTAATAATTTGCTTAAAAGAAATCATAGGCATCAACTATTGGCAATAGTAAGAATTGATCCCAAGGACTAAGAAAGAAGTAACCTCAGATATACCTGCCATATGCATGTTATAAAGAAAGCATCGAGCTTCCTCTTCACTCATTGATCCAACCAACCATGGTAAGACACATTCAATTAATCTAAGTGGCATCACACACAAGCTCTGATAAAGAAGTTCTCGTTGTCGTTCAGGGCTGAAATGTTTCCTTGCAAGTGGAAGAACCTGCAATCCAACTCAATAAGATATATAAAAGCGTGGAAATGAAGTTACATTACCATGTATGCATAAAAAAGGTTTTTGATTGACTTTTCTTTATAGTAATATATAAGTACATAAGCAAGAAAGAAACAACCAAGCAGCGAATAAGTGATCACACACCTGGTTTTCCTCATTCACGAAATGTTTCTTTATTGTCTCCATTATGTGATCAGCCTGCGAGCATAATTCAGTATAAAATTCAGCAGATGAGCTGGCTCCAGCACTTTCAATACTTTCTATCAAGCATCTGAACCTGTCAAATTCACTCTCTTCTTCTGCATGCTCCTCTACAAAAGACATCTCTGCATCTACTGCAGGGAATATAACTTTGTCCTCAGCAATGCTGCAGAAAACATAAAGTGGTTTTAAGCCATCCTTCAATATGGATAATGACATCCAGAAAACACGTAAAAGAACATGAATTGGGATACTAAAAACACCTATGGAAAATACAGACTTCGGCTATGAATTGGAGCCTCCTATTAAATGCAGATAAATTAGAGAAATCTCCGGTTAACTTTATAGTTCGAGCTGCTTTGGCTATATCATTTAGTTCCTTTTCGATAGCCTTATGCCAATGCAATATGTTGTCCACTGGATGCTTTGGCGATGAAGTGATTGCATTACAATCAGACAGCAGAAGATCTCTTCTGGCGATCCAGGAAGACGAATGAGAGAAATCTCCATTCTCATTTGGGTTGATAGAGGCACAAGAAAGTCTATGATCATCCGCACAACGTTTACGCTTGTTTCTCATCTTTACCCCATCCATCCAGTTGAATATAATCTTCATTAAGAATAAGAAAGCAACTCAGAAGACTCACAACAGGGCCAAAAAGTGCTTTATATTGCTTTTCATTCAAGATATCTAACCTGTTGAAGCAGTGTTTCCTCTGGGATTATTCTATGCAAGCATTTACGCATATCCTGTCGTTCTTCAGGTGAAATTGATGATGCAAGCCATGGCAAGAATTCTGCCATCATATTTACAGGAATGCTGCACAAAAACTGCCAAACTAATGATGCCTGCTCCTCAAATGAAAACTTTTCATTGAGCAAGGGGAACACCTGTCAAATGAAAAACAACATATTAGTATTAAAACAGGTGTGCCTTATACAAACTATTAAAGGGAAAGAAAGGCCACAGAGATGCATGAAGTTAGATGATGCAGGTTAACTCCAGAATATTAATCCCTATGCATACTAGAAGTAGAAATGGACGTGTTTCATCTGATAAGACCTGTTCATCACCCCATCACCCAACCCCCCAACCCCCCTTCAAAACTTATAATACACCTCGTTTCATATGAGTATGACAATGCAGTCAAGACTTATGTTATATACATAATTAATTGCTCGTGTTTGATTTCTCCCTAATATATAATTAACAAGGACAAATATGGAGAACGGAGATTTTGAAAGCTGAACCAGGGAACTGAAAAGAAGAATCAGAGCTACACATTCAAATTCGCATAAGAAATAAGCAATGGTGCATTTGGAGGTCATAGCCAAATTTAGATGGCATCACAAAAGTAGACCCCATTATTGCAGTGCATATTTTCTTTATGTCCAGCATCTTGCTTAAATTTGCAGAGACAGTGGGTAAAAGCTAACAATCATTACAACCATGCTTCATGGCATGCCTCAATTCATTGTCTTGTGTGCATCATTTCAAAGTCTACAACGAGGCTGGCTCTAGGCAAGCAATAAGTAGCTTTATTTTAAATGGCTGCAAATTTTATGCCATATAATTATTTTCAATTGTTTGTCCCTATTGCATGACATGTACAGACACAATTACTAAGGGTGAGCACCTTCTAAGAAGTCTAAAACGATGAAGGCTCTAACGAAGTAGAATCATTACACCCATACTTCATGGCATGCCTCAATTCATTGTCTTGTGTGCATCATTTCAAAGTCTACAACGAGGCTGGCTCTACGCAAGCAATAAGTATCTTTATTTTGAATAGCTGCAAATTTTATGCCATATAATTATTTTCCATTGTTTGTCCCTATTGCATGACATGTACAGACACAATTACCAAGGGTGAGCACCTTCTAAGAAGTCTAAAATGATGACGGCTCTAACGAAGCAGTATCATTATTTTGAATGGCTGCAAATTTTTTGCCACATAATTGTTTTTAATTGTTTTTGTTGCATGACATGTACATGCATAATTACTTAGGATGAGCACCTCCTAAGAAGCACCCTTTCCTATCTTAGATCTAATACAAGTATGCAACAATTTGATATCTAGCTTCACATATAATGAAAAATGAGACAGACATCTTCCACCATATATGCAGCAGTATGTGGATAAGTGATCCTGCAGGGCAAAAAGACAACAAATGGGAAGCCAGCACAAATTTCTAACATCAATTTTTATATCATGCTGCTTTAGTGTAAGCATGATTCTATTTGGTCATCTGACAAAGAAATCCAAGAAAGATCAAAAAGTAAACCTGCTCTTCCTCCTTAGACATGTGCTGACTGATTGAAGTTTGAAGGGCTCCCGTACAAGACGCCAGCTCTCTTTTGTAGCTTTCCTCATTTTCCATATCATTTCCCAACAATGTAAACAGCTGATCAAAAAGCACACTTTCTCCCTCATGCTCAAGGGAATAAGTTCGTGCTACATTCTTCACACGGATATCAAGTGCAGGAAATATAACCTGTCAAAAATAACATGCTTTTGAAAACCAGAAACATACTTTTGTGAGCATAAGTTGTACCACACCAGGAACCCATGGACATTGAAGTTAAATTTAATAAGATATAAAGAAATTGAGCGTTGAATAAAACTCTGATAAGATTGTATTACAAAGAAGCATATGAACCTACATACTTTCCATCACTACAACATTATTCTAGCCTGTAATGCAAGCGTGTGAAACTTCAGAAAAGCATATTGCCCTACTTTGAAGAGGCTTAGTATATCATTCAAAGTTCAACACATACAAGTCACGTGAATACTTCTCCAACTAGGCCGGAAATAACAACCGCACATCTTGAAATACAATCAAGAGAAAAGCATGACTAATGAAGAACATATACAGGTCAGGTCCAGCTGCCTTGTTACGTAAGGGAATCCCAGCAACTATATTAAATCTCTCTCTCTCCGCCACACATCTAGTATAATGAACTACCACAGTACCAGTCATGAGAAGTTCATGATTGAACCATAAATGCGGATAAGTAATCTATCAAAAATAACAAGAAATATGTAGCGCAAATAAAAAGCAAACTCGCCCAAAAGGGGAAAATTAGAAATAGCTAGATTTTAAAAATAAAATTAAGTAAAACAGCTGCAATTAAATCAATTAAACACATAATTCGGCCAAAAAAAATCAGCACAGCAACAGTACAATCAACAAAAACAACAAGAGCACAATCCAATTCCGACACAAAACAAAGTATTCCACCATAAAACATCAGCACAAACCTCATCTTCAGCATTGCAATGGTGCTTGTAAATCGACCTCAAGAAATGGCACTTCTCCATCAGCTGCTTCATGTCCCCACCGCTCCTATCCGTCGCCAGAGCCAAGGCGGTCCGATGCAGCCCATCCAGCTCCGCTCGAATTGCCTTGTGAAAAATCAAAAAGATCCTAATCGGAGACGAAATCCTCAGCGCCGCCGCGGAGTGTCCGTTCTGATCCACTGGCGCCCCCGTCGGCGCCGCGACAATCACCGAGACGCCGCCGTTCTGAATCCCCGGCGTCGCCATCCACTCGTACATAAACCAAAAGGAAAAAAATCGAAAGAAAAGTTCGTCCCCCCCCCCCGAGAGTTTTCTCTCTCTAGGAATTTTCGTAATTTAATTTACCTGAGAGAAGAAATGAAGTGAGAAATTAAATTTAATGGATAATGGTGAGGGGAATTTATAGGAGGACACGTGGTGGCGGAGATTCAAGGACGGGTGACGTGGCGGTATTGGGCCACGTCAGCGGCTTTTGTCGATGCATGGCACGTGAGAAGAAAGCGGAAGCACGTGGGGTGAGTGAGTCCGTGGAAATTAGTATGTGTGATATGGATGGAGTTTTTTGCACTTTTGGTCCCACCAACCACGCATGTTTTCAATTTGGTATCACCTCTGTCAATGTAGTCCTGTAAAATTATTTTCGTCAATTTTAGTTCCACTATTTAACTAAACTTGCAAATGTATTCCCAAAAATTAATCAATTTTGGGCGTTTGGAAAACATAATTTAGAACATAATTAAAATGTATTAAATGTTAATCTGTGTTAACTAATTAATTAAAAACTAAAACCAAAACTAACCTAAAACTAAACTTAAAACAAACTAACACACACACACAAAACACATAGTAAAAGGTGTTCGTCGGTGTTCGTCGTTTTGAGAGAAAAAAAGAGGAAAAATCACCAGAAAACCCTAAAATCCTAAAATCCCCAAAAAATCGATCGAGTTGGTCACAATCCAGTGCGCCCTCAATGCGTTGCGAAGGAAGAATCTTGTTAAATATGGAGTTGTGGACTATGGTAAGTATCTATATTTTTTATTCGTATTCAATTTTTTGGGACTTTGTGTTGTTGGGTGTTCGGGTATAGTGATAAAAGTTCTTGGGCTTTCGATTTTCATTATTTATTAGGGTTTAGGGTTCGATTTTCAGTGCTCGGTGTTCGATTATAGTGATATTAGAGTTTAGTGTTCGATTTCTGTAATTTTTTGCGGTTTTCTGGGTGTTTGATGCTCGAGTTTAGTGCTCGAGCGCCTGGGTGTTGGGTGGTTGATTTTGGTCGAAAGTGGTTTCTCTCGACCTCACTTGGTTGGCTTCTTGATGCTGTATTTTTTGGGCTTCGTCTTGCGCGTTATCGGCGCGAAAGGCCAGCCTCTCTCTGCTAGCACCTCTCTTCACTCCAACTAATATTTTTCAGTATTTCCTTCATATTGTTACTGATTTGAATTATTCTTATTACTTCAGCTCAAAAGCCATTATTATTAGGCCTTTACACCCTCAAAGTGTACAAAGGTGGAAAGACAAAAGACGAAGAACCATTTGAGTACATTGGAGGCACTATGAGTGTGTTTGACTTTGTGGAGAAATTTAAATGCAATATTGATTATCTAGATAAACTGTGTGAACAGTTAGGATATCTAGGTAAGAAGGTTTATTATGGGATGTGGAAGGATGATAGAGTTCATTTAGTTGTGAGTCAAGCTGATATATATAAGTGTTTTAATGTCAATGTGAAGAAAGAAGTAACATTGTGGTTGGAGACAGATAAACCACAAGAGATCACAACTGTAAATGAAGATGAGGTATGGGGGGAGGTAGAGTTTTACACTGAGGGGGAGGTAATGAAATTGAAAACTGTGGATGTAAAAATACATAAACCACCAGGAATGTTATTAGCTATTGAGAGGGATGTTAGGCAGTTTACTGAAATTCAAGTGGAGGTGATGAAGGATGGTGAACTATTTCTTTGAAGTTATGGGTGAAAATGATGTTGAGGATGTAGATAAATTATTTGAGAAGGATGATGTGTGTCAATGTTGATGTTGAAGAGGAGAATGAGTATGAGGAGGGAGCAAATATGTTTTGGCCGAAAGCATGAAAGAGGACAATCACACCGAGGAGGAGCGAAGTTGATTGAGAATGATGAATTTTGGGAGATGAATGCATGGAAGCCTCAACTGAAAGAACCTAAAGTGGCTCCAAAATGAAGATGTGATAGTCACTGAAGTAGCTCCAAATGAAAATGATGAATCTGAAATTGGTCTAAATCAAGATCAATTCATGGAAGATGATGATGATTTTTGGATGCCTCAAGAGGAATAGCTTTGAAGATGACTTAGTTCTTCGAACCCAAAAAGGAAGAGGCAAAGGCAAGGAAGTAGTTATTCTTGAAGAGGACATAGTCTCGATAGTGGTAATCGATTCGATTTCGATTGGTTCGAGAATCAAGTGTAGAAAGACTACTAGATGATATTATATTTGATGAAAACATAGATGGTGAAGTTGAGTGGACATGTTTGAAGTTAGGTCAGAATGAAGATGTTGAACAATCCGAACACACAAAGATAGAAGAAGAAGAGTTGATAGATGATGAAGAGTTGGATAGTGTGGATGAAGATGAAGTGGGGGTAATACAGACTGTGGATAGATCCTTTGTTTTCAAGTCATCTTAAGTCAGTAATCCTACCTTCTTTCTTGAACAGATCTTTACTACTAAGAATTTGTTTAAAGGTTTGTGTGAATTCCCATGGTGAGGATTTGGAAGGTCCCTATTCTTTCAGAAGAATGATGGTAGGAGGATATATGCAAGATGTAAAGCTGAGGGTTGTGATTGGGGAATCAATGCACTTAAGGTGAAGGATGAAGAACACTACCAGATCAGACACTACAACTCAGAGCATACTTGTGCAATGTCTATCATGTGAAGAATGTCAACTCATCCTGGTTGGCAAAGACTTTTGAAAATGAGTGGAGGTGTGATCCAGGCAAGAGGGCTAGACCTTTTAAGAAGAAGGCAATGTTGAAGTTGGGAGTTTACATCTCAGATACCCATGCCTACAGAGCAAAGAACAAGACACTGAGAAGTATTGAAGGTGATAGTGCAGAGCAATATTCAAAATTGTGGGACTATGCTCATCACCTGCTTGAAACCAACCCTGGATCAACAATCATTCTAAGGACTGAAGGGAACAGTGATGGGGCTGCACTCTTTAACAAATTTTATATTTGTTTGAATGCTTGTAAGAGGGGGTTCAGATCTGGATTAAGGCCATGTTGGGAAATTAATTGACCGGATCTATTCGGGATGAATATTTAAATACAAATTAATTCTAACAATTATTACTAGCATGAATTAATCCTATATTAATTCAAATAATAATTCAACAACAAATCATGCATATAAACAGTTCACATAAATCCTACGCATGCGGAATTGCTACGGGTTTACGTGAACTAACCTCTTGGAGTGGCAATGGTCTCGTCGATAAGAACACACCAAAAAGCCTTCCCAAGTATTCTCTAGTCCTTGCTCGTCAATCTGGTGGAAGGAAGCTTGCGAACAATTAACAAAAGGGAAAATAAAATTTTGTTGCACCACCTTTGTGAATTTGCTAATTTTTCCAGCACATGGAATTGTACACTCACAGTTGACGTTTTTCGAAAATACACAATCTGTCGACGTTTCAAAATAATTGATATTTTATATACGCTGATATTTTTTCGAAAAACCAATTTTCGTGTTCACCTGGGGATGAAACATTCATCCCCTATTTATAATGAGGTGGTGGCCGATTTTTCGTCATGGAATAGGGAGGAAAAAATATTTTCTTGATCTCCAAGAAATCTTGAATATATCTCATATATTCTTTTCTCCATAATTAAAATATTCTATAAAAATCCCGCCTTCTCTTGTTATGGTTATTTTCGAAAAAAAACAAGGATAAAGATTCCAAGATTTGGATCTTCTTGAATTTATGAGATATACATGTATTGCAAGAATACATATCTTCCATAACATCTTTTCAAGAAAATCAAGAAAATCTTTCTTTCCCTTATTCTTTCAAGATTTTCGAAAATATCATATAAATAACCAAGTGGAAGATTTCTTGAATTTAATGAGATAATCTTGTATTTAAAGAATACATATCTTCATTCCATAACAAAATTCAAAGAAAATCTTTCTCCCCTTTTATTCATATTTTTCGGAAAAAATGAGGAAAAAATAGCAACAAAAATTTATTTTATTTTTAAACACCTTTTCAGTTATTGGACTTTATGTTTGGGCTACTTGAGGGGCCTTTAGGAGAATTAAGATTGGATCTTCCAATGGATCTTGAATTATCAATATTGAGCCACAATATTATTCAAGCCCATAAATATTAATTAATCCCACTACATAATTAATATTGCACTATCCATCTTAACCCATATTACAGTTAATATGGCTCCCGGTTATTATTTCCCGTGTTTAAGATTATCTAGCCCATTAATTAATTCAAGCCACTGAAATAGCTTTCTATTAATTAATATCTTTTGTCCTTGGTTAAGGAACAGTTCAACATTATTATCCATACCGAAAACTAGTTCCACTTGCAAGATTGGGTATGATAAAACTTATGAACCTCCCAAAAGGGAACCGTCGAACAAAGCGTGCTTGCACACGATTCTCGTATTAAATCTTAGCAATCGCGTGTGACCAATAATATTGCCCAAGGTATAAAGTATTGAATCTCGTTGATTCTCTACCCGTAATAAGTCAAAGCAATAATTACTAACCCTGGCGATCCTATTTAAGGGGCGAAGATTAAGAAATAACGAACCACTGAGGTCTAATTCTTCCTAGTTCAGTTCTGAAGAATTTGTCCTCCTGTATGTCCTATTCAGTGCACTAGACATGCACTAGTGTAATCTCTTGGTCAAGACAAGCCAATCTGAGTCTTACACTTCAACCTTTCACGATGGATTGTTCATTTCCATCTAGGTCGTGAATGGTGTACTTTTGGTTACAAGGAACTGTTAATTTAATCTTTTGTGACCTGGTATCACTAAATTAACTACAATGTAACACGTCTTATTTATTGAAGCAGTTATCAAATAAATATATTTAACATTCAATGATATTTAAAGCATCAGTGATAAATAATTTATTTCAGTAAATAAGACCGAAATTCAGTTTGATTATGCAAAGTAAAAGCATACTTTCCAGTATAATCCCAACATGCCATGGATAGGAGTTGATGGTTGTCACTTGAAAGAGAGTTTAGGTGGAGTACTTCTCACTGCAATTGGCATGGACCCTAACAATGATCCATATATTCTATCATATGCAGTGGTTGGTAGTGAGACTAGAGAGAATTGGGAGTGGTTCTTGGAACTGTTGAAGGAGGATTTCATAGGTGATCAGGAGGGTAAGTTCATTTTCATGTCAGACAAGCAAAAAGGTCTGATCCCTGCATTTGAGAGGTCTTTGCCAAATGTTGAGAATAGATTTTGTGTAAGGCATTTGCATGGGAAAATGAAGAGGGCTGCATACAGAGGTGATGAGTTTAGAAAACTCCTCTGGGGAGCAGCTAAATCTTTGACCACAGCCTCTTTTCATAGAGCAATGAGAAGGATAGGGGAGAAAGATATAAGATGCCTAGAGTGGCTTTGGTCGATAAGCCCCCGCAAGACAATGGTCAAGATCACACTTCTCTCCAGAATCTAAGTGTGACACCTTTAGTGAACAACATGTGTGAGGTGTACAATGCATGCATTCTGGAAGCAAAGAGACAAGCCAATTCTCACAATGTTGGAGTGGATCAGGGAGTACATAATGACAAGAATTCAAGTCAAGAAACACGGATGTGAGATCAAATGGGAAGGGAGAAAGGTATGTGGCAAGATCCAAAAAAAGTGATAGCCTGAGAGGAGGGAGGCATCAAGAGTTTGCCGGCAAGTAAAATCATCCGAACACGGTTATGAAGTATCGTGGATTTGATGGTACAAGGTATGTTGTTGACTTGAAGGGACATATTTGTGTTGTAGGGGAATGGGATGTCGGTGGAATCCCATGCAAGCATCTTATCGGGCAATATGTTCTCAAGGGAAGATGTAGAGGATTATGTACACAAGTGCTACTCTGTTGAGGTGTACAATGAGGTGTATTCTCACTCTGTTCCTCCCATGAATGGTGAGGAGTTATGGAAGATAACTGACTACATACCCCCCTACCACCTAACTTTGCAAAAGAGGAAATTTGGTAGGCCCTAAGAGAAAGAGGAGGGAAGGATTTGGTGAAGTAGAAGTGAACAATCAAGGAGATGGTGGTCAAACTATGCATAAAGGTGACCTTACAAAGTCAAATGTTCATTTTGTCATGAAACTGGTCATAACAAGAAGGGTCAGTAAAACGAGGAAGATTCTTTGAGGCTATGATAGGTGAGGAAGAGAATAATGAAGCTGATCAACATGAAGAAATGACTCAAGGGGATGACATTCCACCAATGACTCAAGGAGTTGATGAACCTATTGTTGTAAGTTCTCACTCATTAATTCTGTTTTATCTATATTTTTCTCTAAACTAATAAACTTGTACATGTACAGGAGGTTCCTCTGCCCAAAAGGGCCACCACAAGGAAAGTGAGGGCAAAATTAGCTATTGTCTCAAAGAAGAAGAAGAAGAATCCAGTCTCAATTGGAGATTCTTCAAGGAGTGCAGCAGAGGATGTATGATTATGTCAACTTTTTATATGTTTTTCATTGTATTTCTTTTTATGTTCATTACTAATCCATTGGGTATATAGGAGTCAGCTACATCATTTGCTCCCAACAACTTTATTGGAGGAGGACCATCACAGAGGGTTGACAATGTAAGAGTGTTTTTCTTATTTTTTAGGTATCATAGATTCATATGTTCATATAATAACATGTTCTTATTGTTCTTGTTTCAATTATAGGTTCAGAGTTCTGCTACTTTTACTCCCAATAGTTACATTGGAGGAGATGTGGAGGGTCCATATGTGGGAGGTTCAACAGTGGCTGATGAGGATGGAATGTGTGTCACAACAATTGGGGGTAAGAAGTTTGTCACACAGGCCAGTCTCACAAAAGCTGCCATGTCAAACAAAGGGAAAGGTAAAAAGAAGTAGATGAGGGTTGGGATAGGTTAGGATAATTTTTTGTCTTTTAAGTCACTACAATCTCATTGTCTTTTATAATATACTGAAAAAACTCAACTTTTGTGCTTATAATGGTATCAGATTGTGGTGGCTTAAGATTGGTGGTATGTTTGGCTTATATTTTGCTAATGCTTGGTGATTTGCTATTAATGAGGTGGAAGTGGTGTATATTTTGCTGCAGATTCATGGTATATTTGGCTTTTAATGATTTTAGTTTTTGCTATTCATGGTATATTTTGTATTTTGTATTGATGGTATCTTGGCTTGAATTGTTTGTATGTATTGGTGTGCCATGGATGTTGGTTGATCAGTAGGTTTGAATTAGATATCATTAGAACATTACTAATGGGACATTACATTAGACAGCTTTAGGACATTACATAAGATAGGATATTAGTCCTAGAACATTACAAAAGACAACCAAAATAGGAATCACATTCAGATGCAAGAAACTAAGCAAACCACTGTAAGACCCTAGATGCAAGAATGAGAAGTAGTACAACCAAAAACAGTTTAATGTGTTGTGTTTATTTTTTCATGAATGTGTTGTGTTGAATGCGTGAATATATGTGGATGTATATATATCAGAGGGGAAAATCTAGGTTTTGGTGGGAAAAACTTGATTTTTCCACCTATTTTTGACAAATTTTAGTCTTATGGGACTGAAAGTGACAGTAATTTGGCGCCCAAATTTTGTTATTGGCTGAATTTTAGCGCCAAAAATAATGGAGGGTAGAAATGGAACATATGTGACCAAATGTGCAAGTGGGCCCGGACAAGTTAATTGATTAATTTTGTGTTAATTATGTTTCATAACGTATGAGACTAAAATTGCAAATGGTTGAAAGGTGGTTAAGCCTTAATTGAGTATTAATTATGTCTCATAACTTATGGGACCACATTTGCAAGCTGATTTAACAGAAATCGTAACGGCGGGACCACATTTGAAAATTATAATTCTTGTGGGACTACATTGGCAGAGGTGGTACCAAATTGAAAACATGGCTTGGTTGGTGGGATCAAAAGTGCAAAAAACTCGATATTGATGTAAGCAGCGGGGAAAGTCGTCATATGATTTCAACTGTTTGTAATTATTAATTGTGGGAGAATCTTAATATTCGATAACCTGATTTTGATTATGCATATTGAATAGGAAGATTTTAAATTAAAAAAGATTGAAGGTAGGTACTCCTATCTAAGATGCTAGTTCTAATTTAAGAAATGTAAGTTAAAGTATTGGATAAATTAAAATAAATATTTTTTCAAGTTTAAGAATAAAGAGAAAGTTCTGCTGAATATAAAAAAAGAACCTTATTTAAGGGAAAAAAGTGTTACTACTTACTCTACATTTATTTTGAGATCATATACCAAGCATTTTATAGTGGGGTTCGTGTAAATGTAATATTGCAATGTGTCCAATTATCTTTATTAATTACTATGTAAATAAAATATTACACTCTGTAAAAGTCATTTCAGAATGGGTCATAAGAGAAAAATAAGCAGATATCTCTTCTCACCAAATAGTATAATGCAAATTGTATGAATCAGGAACCTGTCAACATCATTCACTATAGAAAAGTTTATAGTGCATTATTACGTAATTTTTCAACATGCTTACAAAATTTGTAGCGAAAATAATTTCGTCCTTAACTAATAAGAATTATCTACGACATGTCTATAAAATTTTCTAATAGTATAGGTCATTTCTAAACTACAAATATAATTGTCTATAAAGATATAAATTGCTTAGAGAATTATTTGTGTAGGTAAGTTTGCCTACAGAAATTACAAATGTGTAGACATTTTGTAAAAAAATTGTAAGCAAGTGGTAGACAATTTTCACTAATTAAGGACCGATAATTATTTTTGTTAAAAAAATTTGTAGCCATTTGAAAAATTTCGTAGTCAATTCTTTAATTTAAAAGTAATATTCGAAAATCAAAATTTAAAACTCAAAAGTGCCAAAAAGTCGAAAGTGTGTATAAGTTACAGGACGAAAATCAAAATGTAAAAGTCAATAGGGATCAAAACAAAAAGTGGTCAAGTTGTAGGAAACAAAATCCCTTAAATTTTCAGTAGGTCTCATATGCATCCAGGTGCGCAGTGCACTCATAATGCATTTTAGAATCATGCAACTTGTTATACTAAAAGATGCAACTTATTTATACTGGCTCGTGCAACTATTAATATGGAAAAATAGTTGCACGATTCAATCTAAACAAGTTACGTCTTTCAGTATAATGAGTTACATAATTTCAAAATGCATTATGAGTGCACGGTGCACTTGGATGCATACAAGACTTAGCCTTAAATTTTATAGTGTTGTTTTAAAACAAAATAGAAATACAATAAGGTAGATGGTAACAATGTAAAAGGCATTTGCCAAATGTAAGAATGGCATGCAAGATAATCGTGCCATCACACGTCACCTACCAAACACATAACAGTATAACACCTTCCATATGCATCGGAGGGTTGTACCCAACGCATTGACTACTCCCACGTCGTGTATATTGAATTTAATTTAATGCAGCCGATTTTTTCACTCATATTAGACCGACAGCGGCCTTTTGGTGGCAACAATGGGCCCAAATAGAGGTGCATTTGTCTCTAAGATATGAAGTGTATGTCGACTTTTTTCTTTTTTTTTATTAATTCATTCATTTGATAATATATGCCTAACTCGTTTATGGTCATTCAAAGAATCAAATGACCTATTCCGATATGATTATATAGTAGTGATACTCGATATTTTATAATGTTATTTTGTGATAATGTACCTAATGATCTTTTATTTAATCATGATTAGTTTTATTTATTAAAAGCTAGTTTGGTAGAGGAAATAGTACAATTAAGTAATTAGGAATTTATATCATTCGGAGTGTTTGTCATGGATGGGATAATTTAATTGATATGTCCAATATAAGATGTTTGGTAAACTCATGTGTTTTTTTTTACTTTTGAGGAGTTGTAGATATTTATGTGAGATTATCCCACTTTACATGTATCATAATATAGTTTTAATCTGTATTTTCGTGTCAAATATTTTTTGTCAACACGAGAATGTGTGTTATTTTCTTCTAAAAATTAAGTACAAACAAAAAATATTAGATTTTTATTGCCAAAGACCATCTCCAACTCTAGCGGCAAATTAACCACTAAAATTATCAATTTGTCATCAACACTAAATCATCTCCAACAATTAAATTCAAAGTTAATCTCAATGGATATTCTCTTAGGTATTCTTAATTTTATCAATTTTATTTTCTATTTTATCAAATATATATATAATTAGATACATAATTCCATATTAAAATTTAAATCAAATAAATTAAACAAAAAAAAAAGTGATATGTTTCATATTTACATTTAAACAAAATAAATACAAGACACAAAGTTGATGTTTTTTATTTTTTTCACAATGATAAGATCACATGGAGTTGGTTTAATGTGGTTTACATGTTTGAAGAAATATGTGGATTATTAATTTATTATACGAAATTTAATTAATCTAATATGCATTTTCGAAAATAATAATAACTAAATTTTCCCTGTATTAGAAAAAAATAAAGTGTTCATCCTCTCTTAATCAAACAAACAAAACGAGCACTGAATAACAAATTAAAGCTATAGTTTTTTTTTTTTTGAAAAGCAAAGAGAAATTTCATTATAGAGTATCAGTGGTACTCAAATCCCAAAAGTTACATCAAGCAGACCGAATTAAAATTTAGAGGGTAAATAATCTAAAGGGCGGTGTTCCCACGAAACAAACGGGACAGAGAACGAAAATGGATAATGGGATTTTATCCACTTCCATGAACAAAACTTAATCTCACCTAATAACTTATCCAACGAGTAGATACTCTCTTTGAAAATGATCTCATTTCTGGACTTCCAAATAGTGCCTTGCCAAATCAAACTCATAACATTTCTACGGATGCCCGAATGCTCAGAGCACACAAACTCCGTGACATGATCCATCATGGACAGTGAATAGGATGTTGATTTCCCAAGCCACGAAGCAACAGCCTCCCAAACTAAGAGGAAAAACGGACATGTAACAAGAATGTGCATTGAAGACTCACCTGAACACGAACAAACTGAGCAAACCGCCGACCCAACCAGATTGGATAGTCCACGTTTAAGAAGGTTCTCTTTTGACGGTATCCTGTCACGAATAACTTTCCACGCGAATGCCGACACCTTTGATGGAATGGCTTTCCACCAAAGCTTCATCCATGGAAAATCACCAAGCTCTTCACTGAAACCTGTTGCCATAATTGAATGGTACATCTCCTTCATTTCGAATCTTTCATTAGGAGATCTTTTCCACTTCCACGAGTCCTTCACACCCAACTTTAATTTGAACCTGCAAATATATGACCATAGATCCAAAAACTCTATTAATTCAACCATGTTAGAGAAACTCTCCCACTTGAAGACCCAACTCCCCTCAAACACTTAAAAAAAAAACTCACTGACACGACCTTCTTTTAAGGACGACAGACAAAACAGACTCGGATACCGATCTTTTAATCTCACTCTATCTACCCACGGATCCCACCAAAATCTGACTGACCTCCCATCCCCAATACACAAAGACAACTTATCCCTAAATCTGACTGACCTCTCATCCCCAATACACAAAGACAACTTATCCCTAAATTAAAGTTATAGTTAGAAACTTAGAATCATGACTTTGATAAATTTACTAGTGACAAGACTCCCCTATATTAAAAAAAGAAATAAATACCGACATGATTCTCTTCTAAACTCAACCTTCCCCACTAAAATGAATAATTATGTATGTAAAAAAATAATTCAAATCGTAGTTGTGAATTGTCAATTGTGATAATATGATAATTCATGTGGTCCCCTTACTTGTAGAGTACTTTCTGTTTTATTAATTATTAATTAAGTTCAATTTAAATAAGTACACGTGTTTGAAAGTAATGCTTTTATTGGTAGTTAAACTCAATTTTTAAATTAGTAATTGCCTGATTGTGTTTTAAGGTTGTAATAACTGAAGTACTGTACAAAAATCCATTTCCAGAAATCGAATGGCCGTAAGTTTAGTTTTGAACTAATACACCATTTTAGTGCACAGAACGTTTAACATGATAAAAGAACTTTTTCACAAAAATTAAACAACTTTCACTTTTTTTATTTTTAGGACCCACTTGTTCATATTACTATGTAAAAATCACTTTCACCTATTACATTAGGTGATGTTTTGAACCTCTAAAACCACTTTAGAAACATTTATCTTTTAAAAAGTTAGATCTTACCAACTTAAAAAATACTCCATCCGTCCACCAATCTTATGCACAGTTGACTTTTATACGCGTTTTTGCGAGCGAAGTTTTGTGTTAGTAGTTGAAATGATAAAATGACTTTTAAGGATGACTATGATAGATAAACCCCTCATCTATCATACCCCTCCTTAAAAGTCACTTTATCCTTTCAATTATTAATACAAAACGCGTTCGCAAAAATGGGTGTAAAAGTCAACTGTGCATAAGATTGGTGGACGGAGGGAGTAAGTGTTTTTCACTCTTACACTTGTGTTCTAAAACATGCCCTAAAAGGGTTTGCAGAAGTATTCAATATTTTCCAAAAAATCACAAAAATAAATAAATTATTATGTCCATCATATTTACCGTACACCACTAATATCATTTGTAAAGATTAATGGTTTGTTTGTCGGGTTTGATTGTTGTAGGATGTTGGGTTATGGAGCCTGGTCGACTGCTTCACGTCCCAGCTTCTCGGTGATCCAATTTTTTTTTTACAGTCTCGACCAGAATTGGCCTTTAGGGTTTTGGCCCAGTTTCGCCAATAAATACCTATCTGATTCGTTGTATTTGTTATCACCGAAATATTAGTAAATCTCATGTCTTGGTAGTACCCCTAGATATAATCATTCATGACGAACTGGGTAACCAAATCTGTGTTATTTAATTTTGTGTTCTCTCAATTTCTCCATAATTGCAGCTTAAATTCTAACATAGGGAGGTGTTTCATATATGGTTTAGACAATTTTATAGGTGGATTTGCTATCAAGCACAATTTTGGGGCTTTTAAGGCAGAGTTGTGTTAGGGAAATTAAATAAACTAACTAATTACACATCTCTCTAAAAGTTCGAAATTTTAGATGAGACAAAATTCTTTTATAGTATTAGAGCCTTCAGGCTCACACCCACATCCTAAGTTCGATTCCCACTGAAAGCAACTCCACCCATGTTAAATTGTCCGCTCGATGGGCCTCCTCCCAATGACGGAGTAAGAGTATCCAGCCCACGAGTGAGGGAGAGTGTTAGGAAAATTAAATAAATCAATTAATTCCACACCTCTTTACAAGTTCGGACTTTTAGATAAAACATAATTCTTTCAAGTTGGTTACAATTCTATTTGCAATTAAGACGACATTCCATAAAAAAAATATTCAAACTATGCATTAAATAAGTTGAGGACGATAAATATGTACAATGACGTATTTTACACCAATGACAATGCATCATAGTATGGAGTAAAGTTGCACATACCCAATGTTGGGGTTATACGTGAAAATATGTTTTTACGTAATAATAAACTAATGTACTCTTATTTACTGAATGTAAATTGTTTTATCGTTGTTACTTTAAATATAAATGAATGTTATTTATTTACTGCAAACCGTTCAATATTAGTACATGTTACATTGTAGTTAATGTGGTGATATCCGATCACAGAAGATCACATTAACAGTCCCTTATAAATAAGTGCATCTTCACAACTTAGATGGAACTAAACACTCCATTGGTAGAAGTTGAAGTGTAAATGCTCAGATTGACCTATCTTTACCAAGAGATTACACTAGCACATTGTGGTGTGATGAAGAGGACCTACAGAGAGGATAAATTCTTCCGTACTGAGTCACTGACATAAGGGATGAAGAATTAGACCTCAGTTGTTATTGATTTCTTAACCTCTGTCACTTAAATAGGATTGTGTGTAATTAATATTTATTGATTTGATCTGCGTTGGGTTTAGAGTCAGATAGTGATTCTATACTTTGCATTTTGGGCAATATTATTAATTACATGGCAATTGCTAAGATTTAATACAGAGCAACGTGTGCAAGAAAAGTCTTGTATGATTTGTCCCCTTGGTGGGCTCATAAATGTTATCATAGAGTTTTTTGCACTTTTGGTCCCATGAAGCACACCATGTTTTCGATTTAGTCCCACCACTGGCAGATTTAGTCCCACAAAAATTTTAATTTTCAAATGTAGTCCCGCCGTTACTTTTTCCGTTAAATGTACTTGCAAATGTGGTCCTATAAGTTATGAGACATAATTAATACTCAATTAAAGCTTAACCACCTTTCAACCACTGACAATTTTAGTCTCATACGTTATGAAACATAATTAACATCAAATTAACCAATTAATTGCCTGGGCCCACTTGCACATATGGTCCCATATGTTCCATTTCTTCCCAATTACAACATTTGAGCGCCAATTTACCCAATTAAACCATTTGGGCGCCAATTTACTGTCAATTTCAGTCCCATAAGATTGAAATTTGTCAAAATTTGGTGGGAAAATCAAGTTTTTCCCACCAATTTCAACCCAAAACCTAGATTATCCTCTTTGCTATATATACATTCACATATATTCACACATTCAACAAAACACATTCATGAAAAAAGAAGCACAATACGTTCAACACTAAATCTAAATCCAAAAACACCTAAACACACCATGTCTTCCTCATCTTCTGCTCGAATCCGACACAACCTTATTTGCTATTGTGGGAAAGCTTGTCGTACGTACGTTTCTCAGAAGCCTAAAAGTAGAGGAAGACTATTTCATAACTGTCCCGACTCCCTAAGTGAAAATGGTGGATGTGATTTTTTATGTGGGCTGAAGATAGCAATAAGGGGGCTGAAGATAGCTATAAGGGGGTTGGTGAAGACACTGACTCTAAGGTGATTGAGGAGATGAAAATTCTGGTTCAAGAAATCAAGGTTCTAACTAAAGCAATCAAGGAACTACTGAAATTGAAAAAACTATTTTTGGTTGTACTACTTCTCATTGTTGCATCTAGGGCCTTACAGTGGTTTGCTTAGTTTCTTGCATTTGAATGTGATTCCTATTTTGGTTGTCTTTTGAAATGTTCTAGGACTAATATCCTATCTTATGTAATGTCCTAAAGCTGTCTAATGTAATGTCCCATTAGTAATGTTCTAATGATATCTAATGTAATGTCCTATCTTGTCTATGTTTTATGCTAACCTACTGATCAGCCAAACAATCTGTAGCACTCAAATACAAAATACAAGAAACTAAGCAAATACCATCTAATACATACAAAAAATTCAAACCAAGATACCATCAATACAAAATACAAAATATACCATGAATAACAAATACTAAGAGCATTAAAAGCCAAATATACCATGAATCTGCAGCAAAATATACATCACTTCCACCCCATTAATACCAAATCACCAATCAGTAGCAAAATATAAGTCAAATGTACCACCAATCTTAAGCCACCACAATCTGATACCATTATAAGCACAAAACTTGAGTTTTCAGTATACTATAAAAGACAATGAGATTGTAGTGGCTTAAAAGACAAAAAATTATCCTCCTAACCTACCCCAACCCTTATCTACTTCTTTTTACCTTTCAATTTCTTTGACATGGTAGCTTTTGTGAGACTGGTCTGTGTGACAAACTTCTTACCCCCAATTGTTGTGTCACTCATTCCATCCTTATCAGCCACTGTTGAATCTCCCAGAGATGGACCCTCCACATCTCCTCCAATGTAACTATTGGGAGTAAAAGAAGCAGAACTCTGAACCTATAATTGAAACATGCAACAACTAAGAACATGTTATTCTATGAACATATGAATCTATGATACCTAAAAAAACAAGAAAAACACGCTTACATGCTCAACCCTCTGTACTGGTCCTCCTCCAATAAAGCTGTTGGGAGCAAATGATGTAGCTGACCCCTGTAAACTCAATGGATTAGTAATGAACATAAAAAGAAATACAATGAGCAACTGTATAAAAAATGACATAATCATACATCCTCTGCTGCACTCCTTGAAGATTCTCCAATTGAGACTGAATTCTTCTTCTTCTTCTTTGAGACAACAACTAATTTTGCCCTCCCTTTCCTTGTGGTTGCCCTTTTGATCAGAGGAACCTCCTACAAATGTACAGGTTCATTAGTTTAGAGAAAAGTATAGATAAAATAGAATTATTGAATGAGAACTTACAACATCAGGTTCATCAGCTCCTTGAGTCATTGGTGGAATGTCTTCTCCTTGAGTCATTTCTTCAGGTTCATCAGCTCCATTGTTTTGTTCCTCAGCTATCATAGCCTCAGCCTAAAGACAAGGCTTCTATCAATCACTGTGTTCTTTCCCCCCTCTTCATCCTCATCCACACTATCCAACTCTTCATCATCTATCAATTCTTCTTCCATGTTGTCATCTTCAGACTGTCCAGGCTCTTTTTCATTCTCACCTATCTCATCTGCCAACTTCAAACCTGCCCACTCAACTTCGCCATCTATGTTTTCATCAAAGATTATATCATCAAGTAATCTTTCTCCACTTGACTCTGAACCTATGAAATCAGAATCATTGTCACTATCAGGGTCTAAGTCATCTTCATCCACTACAACTTGCTTGCACTGCCTCTTCTTATTTTGCATTTGCATCTGAGAAACTAAGTCATCTTCAGGATCTTCCTCTTCAGGCATCCAAAAATCATCATCAACTTCCATGAATTGATCATGATTTTGATCAAATTCATCTTCTTCCACTTGATTTGGAGCAACTTCAGGTTCTATCACTAGTTCCATTGGAGCAACTTCAGGTTCTTTCAGTTGTTGATTTGGAGCAACTTCATCTTCTTCCACTTGATTTGGAGCAACTTCAGGCTTCCATGAATTCATCTTCCAAAAATCATCATCATCATGGTTTGAAGTCTCTTCAGTCTGATTTTCTCCATCTTCAACCAGATTTAATCACTCATCAACTTCAAACACATTTTATCCATCCCCCTCATCAACTTCTACCCTCTGATTCTCAGAAACAACACTTTCAGATTGACTATCAACATCCACAACATTAATTTCACCCATAAATTCAGCAATCAGTTCACCATCCTTCATCACCTCAACTTGAATTTCAGTATACTGCTTAAGATCCCTCTCAACAACTAATAACATTCCTGACTTAACAGGTATTGGTACATAATCAGTTTTCAGACTCAGTAGCTCCTCCTCAGTGTACAACTCTAGCTCACCACATACCTCATCTTCCCCTGCAGCTGTGATCTGTGATTTTTGAGCATCCAACCACAATGTTACTTCTTTCTTTACATTGGCATTGAAACACTTATTTATATCCTCCTGGCCCTCAACTAAATGAATTGCATCATCCTTCCACCTCCCATAATACACTTTCCTACCTAGACAACCTAACTGTTCACATAGTTTATCTAGATAATCAATTGTGCATTTAAATTTCTCCACAAAGTCAAACAAACTCACTGTCCCTCCACTGTACTCAAATGGTTCTTCATCTTTTTTCTTTCCACCATGGTACACTTTGAGGGTGTAAAAGCCTAATAGAAATGGCTTTTGAGCTGAAAAAATGAAAATTAACTCAAAATCAGTTACTAAATCGAACCCAACAACCTAATACACAACAATCAAACAAAATTGAACCTGTAAAATCCAAAAACCAAAAAATTTGAACCCTTAAAACCCTACACCCAACAAAATCGAACCCCTAAAACCCAACACCAACAAAATAGAACACCCAACAAATTATAACACCCAACACCCAACAAAATCGCGGATAAATAATGAAAATCCCCAAAATCGATTTTTGTGAAAAAACTGAAAACATAAAATTGCAACTAAAAATCGAACCCTAATACGTAATAAACAATAAAAATCGAAAGCCCAGAGGGGTTTTATCACTAAAATGGAACACCCAACACAAAATCCCCAAAAACATTGAATAAAATTAAAAAAACTGGGACCGAATACTTACAGTAATCAACAACTCCAAACTTAATGAGATTCTTCCTTCGCAACATTGAGCGGAGGAGCAATGTGACGGAAATTTCATGAGAATGCGTCCTCCTCTACCGATTTTCGGTTCCGGGCCGCGATTTTAGGGTTTGCTCGACTTTTCCCTCTTTTTTTCTATCGAGTGTGTGTAGTGTGTGTGAGTTGGTCTCAATTAGTTGATGGTTTAGGATTAGTTTAAGTTTTTGAGTTTAATTAATTTGTTAAGACAAAATAGTATTTAACACGTATTAATTAGAGGTTTAAAAGTCTCCTTTTCGCTGTTAGCGAGATGCCGTCAAGCGCCGTTTAATTTTGGGACCAAATGTGCAAACTGGTTAAATTGTGGGACTACATTTGAAAATTAAAATTTTTGTGGGACTAAATCTGCCAGTGGTGGGACTAAATCGAAAACATGGTGTGGTTCATGGGAGCAAAAGTGCAAAAAACTCTTTTATCATACCAAATCTTGCAAGTGGAATTAGTTTCCGGTATGGATAATAATGTTGAGCTGTTTTTACTCCAAGGAAAAATATATTAATTAATATAAAGCTTTTCAGTTGCTTAATTAATTAATGGACTAAATAATCTTAAACACGGGAAATAATAACCGGGAGCCATATTGTCGTAATATGGATTAAGATGGATATGTTGGGGTTATACTGAAAAGTATGTTTTTACTATAACCAAACTGGATTTTCCTATTTATTTACTGAAATAATATATTAATCACTGTTGCATTAAATATGAATGAATGTTATATATATTTATTGCAAACCCGTTTAATAAGTTAAGTACGTATTACGTTGTAGTTAATTTGGTGATACCAGATCATAGAAGATCAAATTAACAGCTCCTCGTAATTAAGTACAAATTCACAACCCAGATGGAAATGAACAAACCATCATGAAAGGTTGAAGTATAAGGCTCAGATTGGCTTGTCTTGACCAAGAGATTATACTAGTGCATTTAGATGCACTGAATAAGGACCTACAAGAGGATAAATTCTTCGGTACTGAATATACAAGAATTAGACCTCAGTGGTGTGTTATTTCTTAATCTCCGTCCCTTAAATAGGATCGTGTGGAATTAATAACTATTGCTTTGACTTATGATAGGAACAGAGTCAATGTGATTCGATACCTTATATCTTGGGCAATATTATTAATTACATGACGATTGCTGACATTTAATACGGAGAATCGTGTGCAAGTACGTCTTGCTTGATTTGTCCCCTTGATGGGCTCAGAATCTTTATCATACTTTCAAGTGGAAATTTATTTCCGGTATGGATAATAATGTTATGTTGTCTTTACTCCAAGGACAAAGATATTAATTAATATAAAGCTTGTTCAGTGGCTTAATTAATCGATAGACTAAGATAATTTTAAACACGGAAAATAACTATCGGGAGCCATATTATAGTAAAGTCGTAATATGGGTTAAGATGGATAGTTCAATATTAATTTTATAGTGGAGTAAATTAATATTAATGGACTTGAATAATATTTGACCCAATATTATAGCTGTTGGGATTATACTGAAAAGTATGCTTTTTACTCTGTATAATCGAAACTGAATTTTCAGACTTATTTACTGAAATAAATTGTTTATCACTGATGCTTTAAATATGATTGAATGTTACATATATTTACTGCATAACTGTTCAATAATTCGTACGTGCTACATTGTAGTTAATTTAGTGATACCAAATCACAGAAGATTAAATTAACAGTCCCTTGTAACTAAAAGTACGCCATCCACGACCTAGATGGAAATTAACAACCCATCGCGAAAGGTTGAGGTGTAAGGCTCAGATTGGTTTGTCTTGACCAAGAGATTACACTAGTGCATGACTGATGCACTGAATAGGACCTACAGGAGGATAAATTCTTCAGAACTGAACAAGAAAGAATTAGACCTCAGTGGTTTGTTATTTCTTAACCTTCATCCCTTAAATAGGATCACGTGGGATTGGTAACTATTGCTTTGACTTATCATGGGTAGCGAATCAATGAGATTCAATATTTTTTATCTTGGGCAATATTATTGGTCACATGTGATTGCTAAGATTTAATACGAAGAATCGTGTGCAAGTACGCTTGTTCGATTTGCCCCCTTGGGAGGTTCATAAGCTTTATCATACCAAATCTTGCAAGAGGAATTAGTTTCCGGTATGGATAATAATGTTGAACCGTTCCTCGACCAAGGATAAAAAATGTTAATTAACGGAAAACTATTTCAGTGGCTTGAATTAATTAATGGGCTAGATAATCTTAAACACGAGAAATAATGACCGGGAGCCATATTGACTGTAATATGGGTTAAGATGGATAGTGCAATATTAATTATGTAGTGGGATTAATTAATATTTATGGGCTTGAATTATATTGTGGCTCAATATTAGATATTCAAGGTCCATTAGAAGGTCCAATCTTAATTCTCCTAAAGGCCCCCTGAGTAGCCCAACATATAGTCCATTAACTGAAAAGGTGATTAAAATAAAATAAATATTGTTGCTTATTTTTTCCTAAATATTTCGAAATTATAGATATAGTAGGGAGAAAGATTTTCTTTGAATTTTGTTATGAAATGCAGATATGTATTCTTGGAATACAAGATTATCTCATTAAATTCAAGAAATCTCCCACTTGGTTATCTATATAGAATTTTCGAAAATTTGAAGATAATGGGCAAGAAAGATTTTCTTGATTTTCTTGAAAAGATATTATGGAAGATATGTATTTCTTGAAATACAAGAATATCTCATAAATTCAAGAAGATCCAAATCTTGGAATCTTGCATCATTAATTTCGAAAAATCCATAATTAGAGGAGGTGAGATTTTTGTGGAATATTTTAATTATGGGAAAAAGAATATAGGAGATATATTTAAGATTTCTTGGTGATCAAGAAAAGCCTTTTCCCACATTGATTTTCTACTAAAAATTTCGACCACTCCTCTCCTATAAATAGGGGATGATTGTTTCATTCTCAAGCACAATTCAATGTGCTGGAAAAATTAGCAAATCCACATAAGTGGTGCAACAAAGTTTATTTTTTCCTTTTGTTAATTGTTCGACAAGTGTCCTTCCACCGGATAGTTGAGCATGGCTAAGGGGATACTTGGGAAGTCCTTTTGGTTAGTCCGTCCAACCGAATTCACTACCATCCCGAGAGGTACGTTCACGTAAACCCGTAGATTCCGCATGCGTAGGTTTTACGTGGCTTATTATATGCATGATATGCTGTTGCAATTATTATTTGAATTAATATAGGATTAATTCATGCTAGTAATAATTAAAGAATTAAATTTGTATTTAAATATTCACCCCGAATAGATCTGTGCAACTCATTCCCCAACAATTGGTATCACAAACCCACGGTTTTAGACTCTGAATTTTTAAATTGTAATTTAATTAGCGGACATTAAATTTGAAATTGGATAGTAGAACTGTTAGATACATTTTGCGGTATCCAATTGTCATGAATTTTAATGTGTTTATTTATGCATCATATAAACCGTGTGTGTTTTAATTGATTCGTTCGGATTCGTTTTGCCTCGTGAGAAAATTCACGAGTAGATTAGAATTTGTTTGATTTGATCAATGTAATAGACTAGTCTAGATCTAGGTTTATTTATTTTTTGTAAATAAATTGTAACCGGATCGAAAACTAAGACGGAGACGAAGAATTAAAGGACAAAATCCGTAACAAAAGGCAGGGCGAAATGCGCTACACTGGGCACGCATGGGCCTAGGGCGAGGCTAGGGCTGCTGCCAAGCCAAGACGAGGAACAACACCACGGGCATAAGGCAAGGTGCACGCGACCGCATACGGGCGCAAGATCGGGCCGCCGAGGCCATGGGACGCGGGAGCCGAGGTCGCGGCGAGGAGGAGGAGCGCACAAGTAGATGCGCTGTCGCCGGCCATGGATCATTGCTAGACGCGAGATTCTGCCGAGACATGCCGGCATGCCGAAACATCTGGGGTGACCACGGGCGGCGGTGCCGAGGCCGTTTAACATTGTTCTAAGGCCAGCGGCGGACCGGACAGATGGCGTGCATCCATTTTGCAATTGCTGGCGTGGCGTTCGAGATTTAAGTATTTTTTCGAGACGAACGAGTGGGAGAAATTCGAGGCGTGTTTCTTCAAGATCAAGTCAAGAAAAATAAAACCATGACAATTGGATAATTTGTGTCCAATATGTTTATTTTTCATTTTTGCTTGATTTATTTGTGTTATCTTATGCTTTATTTAATTTGTTTAAATGTGTTTGCATGAGGGTTTCCAAATGGAAAAAATCTCACCTTCAAAATTACTAAGTATGTTTAAATAATTAATTGACAATTTTATTAGGATAATAAAATTGAATTAATTTTGACCTCCATAATTTATTTATTTGTGAATTCTTTTGGAGAAATTTCCCCAACCAGGGACGGTCAAAAAGATAGGTTTCACATGAATGAATTCCAAACGGATGATTGTGGGTTATTACTAGTGGCATTTATGACCCTCCCAACGAGTCTCGATCAAAGCGAAATAATAATCTTGTATTTAATCATGGTTATTACTTAGGTATAAAATTGATATGCATATACTTCCCCAAGTCCCCTGTCAATTTTATATTGGTCAAGTGGGAGCCAACTATTAACTGGATATTAAAGGTTTGTAAATCGTTCTTGTTTGTAACTCGCTTTGAATGTGTTTAAATAATGACCCACTCAACGTGGCTTATTTAAACCGCTTTTGAGATGTTGGTGATGAATGTTCATATTTTTTTGAGATTTTAATATGAAGCATGTGATCGAACCTTGTGATATACTTGTGCTATTGCATATAGTTGTTTATTTCGATTCAAAGATGTCGTTACCTTTTAATCAATTGTTATTATACTTAAAGTCAATACAATATGTATGGAAACTATATTGGAAACGAAAAAATTATAATCATCTCTAATCGCACAAAAGCACAAAGTGGATTCTTGACACACCAAAATCGATGAGCCAACCGACGAGTCAAAACATGCGGGACTCGTCGGATCACCTTCTTGAGAGATGTCATTTGAAAATGGTGGAGGGCAAACCCGTAAGGGATTTAAATCCTCAAAATAGATGGCCCATCCGAACAAACTTGAGATTCGAGCGCAGATTATGATCCGGAGACTCGGATGAATTTGGTACTTCACTCTCGCCCAAAAAAGTTTTTGAGCATTTTGGCCTCGCTAGCTAATTTGTTGCAAGCTTTTTGGTCTCGCAGTAAATGATGATAAGGCACCAAACTCAAGCTTTTTGACGGCAAGTGGTCCGTCTTCATCTTCTAGGTCAAGGGTAGGCAAGATAAAGAAGAGGACCAAAGGCCATAAGCAATAAAACTCAACTGTTGCCAAGGACAATGGTAAGATGAGGAATGCTTGTTGTGTCAAGGAAAATCCAAAGAGGAAGTGCTTAAGCTGCGGTGAGAGAGGACAATGGAGGTTTTGCCAGTTCCAACCCTAAAAGGGACGGAGAGAAAGGTAATTCTCACGCACTAGTTGTTGAAACTTGTTTAGCGACGTATACTTCTCATTCGTGGGTGGTTGATACGAGATCCACTAATCATGTTGGCTTCACGGGTTCAAAATGATCCGGCAACTTAGTGGGAGTGAGATCCTCATCACACTGGGTGACGTTACGAAAGTAGAAGTCATTGCAATGCTACGTAAGTGACAGATATTACAATGCTACGATAGTAACGATTATTGCAATACTACGCAAGTAGCAGACATTGCAATACTACATGAGTAGTAGTTAAAGCAGTGGGAGAACTGCACCTATCTTTTGAAGATAAAGTTTTTTTTTTAGATTATCTTTATGTTCCCAGTTTTAGAAAGAATTCACTTTCAGTTTCTAAAATTCGATTAAAGGACACTAAGTTTCTTCTAATAAGAATGACATCATTTTTGAAATGATGAGTGTATCTGTTACGGGACATTGATGGAAAATCTCTATACAATTAACTGTGCACACCACTCACGAAATGCATCCTATAATACATCAACTATTTCCGACAAAAGAAAACATGAACGAGACACTTCTTTGGCATCTAAGATTAGGTCATATAAATCCAAAGAGGATCCAAAGTTTGGTGAAAGATGGTTCACTGGAGCGTCTCCAAGTTGAACAAATTCCAACATGCGAATCATGTTTGGAGGGTAAAATGACTAAGAGGGCATTTGGAGCTAAGGGGAATAGGGCCAAAGAAGCGTTAGAGATCGTTCACACAGATGTATGTGGTCCAATGTCAACCAAAGCAAGATGAGGTTATGAGTATTTTGTCACTTTTATTGATGATAACTCAAGGTACGGTTACATTTTCCTTATGAAGCATAAGTCTGAGGCCTTTGAGAAATTCAAAAGAATTAAGGCTCAAACAGAGAATCATAGGGAAAAACGTATCAAGTCTCTACGATCTGATCGTGGAGGCGAATACCTCAGCGATGAGTTTTTGAACTACTTATCTGATGAAGGGATTGTATCCCAGCTCACTGCACCCGGAACCCCTCAACAAAACGGGGTTGCAGAGCGAAGAAACTGAATTCTTTTGGAAATGGTTAGATCAATGATGAGTTATGCGGATCTTCCCGAGTCGTTCTGGGGTTATGCCTTGGAAACAGCGGCTTACATTCTAAACTTGGTGCTATCCAAATCGATTCTCGAAACTCCCAAAGAATTGTGGACCGGGCGCAAGCCTAGTATGATACACATGAGAATTTGGGGGTGTCCGGCTCACGCGTGTTGGACAAGGAAGCGTTAGAAATTGGATCCTCGGTTTAATTAAGGTTGTTTGTAGGATACCCGAGGGAACAAAAAGGTGTATATTCTATGGTCCCGAAGATCAAAAGGTGGTCATCAAGACCCACTTTAGATTTTTGGAAGAAGACTATATGAACCAAAGAAAACCCGTAGTGAGATTACCTTAAATGAGCTTAGAGGGCAAACCAAATTGCTAATTGTCTTAGATGATATGCCAAACGATACGCTTTCACAACCGAGAGCCTCGTCGTAGTGGGAGGGTTGTTAGACGACTTCGAGAGATTCATGGGAATAGGAGAGTCCTCGGACTTGATTCGGACAAGACGAATCGACCCATGGACATATGATGAGGTATTTCAGAGATAAGGATCTGATTCTTGGCAAACAAAGAATGAAAGTTCGAAATGGGTTCTATGTTTCATAATAGAGTGTGCGAGCTAGTCGAACCACTTAATGGGGTCAAACCCATTGGATGCAAGTGGGTATATAAGAGGAAAAGAGGACCGGACGGGAAGGTTGAAACCTTTAAAGCAAGACTAGTGGCGAAAGGTTATACTCAGAAAGAAGGGATTGATTATGAGGAAACTTTTTCGCCCGTAGCCATGTTTAAGTCCATCCGTATTCTCTTATCGATTGCTGCGCATTTCGACTTTGAAATGTGGCAAATGGATTTCAAGACAACTTTTCTTAACGAAAGTCTTGATGAAGAGATCTATTTGCAACAACCCCGAGGTTTCATTGAAACAGGCCAAGAACATCTCGTTTGTAAGCTCAAGAAGCCCATTTACGGACTCAAACAGGCATCCAGAGCTTGGAACTAATGTTTTGATCATGTTATAAAGTCTTATGGGTTTGATCAAAACAAGTTATGAAAGTTGTGTGTATAAAAAGCGTGTCGGAATTGCATTGGTATTCTTAGTACTATACGTAGATGACATTCTGATCATCGGGGATGATGTGAATGTATTATCAGACGTAAGGGCATGGCTTTCAAAATAGTTTGATATGAAAGACTTAGGGAAAGCCAGACACATCCTTGGGATCAAGATCACTCGAGATCGCAAGAAAATGATGATCGGATTATCGCAAGTTTCATACATAGACACTGTCTTGAAATGATTCAGCATGCAAGATTCCAAGAAAGGCTTAGTACCTTTGAGACTTGGAATCCATCTATCCAAGAAAATGTTCCCTAAGACACAAAAGGAGATAGATGACATGAAAGGCATTCCTTGTGCTTCGGCTGTCGGAAACCTTATGTATGCAGTGCTGTGTACGAGACTGGATATCTGCTTTGCCGTAGGCATGGTAGCAAGATATCAAAGTAACCCAGGGAAAGAGCATTGGAAGACAGTTAAAAATATTCTGAAGTATCTGGAAAGAACTCGGGATAGAATATTGATTTATCAGTCAGATACTCCAATCCCCATCGGCTACACGGACTCGGATTTCCAATCAGATTTAGATTCCAGTAATTATCTGCCTCAGTTAGTGTGTTTCCATTTGGGAAGTGTAGCCATGAAATGGACGAGTGTGAAACAGAAATGCATCACTGACTCAACCATGGAAGTCGGGTAAGTATCTGCTTGTGAAGCAGTGAAAGAACCGATTGGGCTCTAGATCTTCTTAGTGGACTTGGATGGTGTTCTGAATTTGTCTAGCAATATATGCTTAGGGCAGTTGCAAATTCAAGAGAACCAAGAGTCCACGAGTCAAATAAGCACACTAAAGGAAAGACATCTTATACGAGAAATTGTTAAGAGAGGAGATATAGATGTGGCAAAGATAGCGTCTCGAGGACAACCTAGCAGATCCATTCACAAAAAGAGTCCTCCTCGAATACATTCGAGAGACATGTGGGTGGAATGAGTGTCAAGAGATTTGCCCTAACTGGCTTTGAGTATAAGTGGGAGAAATTATTAGGTTCGTGTAGGTGACAATAGATGTCACGGACTACGCGAGACATGTTGTAGTATACTTAAAAGAAGACTTTGAGTATAAGTGGGAGATTGTTGGGTTGTACTGAAAGTATGTTTTTTACTGTGTATAATCGAAACTGAATTTTCAGACTTATTTACTTTGAAATAAATTGTTTATCATCGATGCTTTAAATATGATTGAATGTTACATATATTTCTCGCATAACTGTTTCAATAATTAAAGACGTGCTACATTGTAGTTAATTTAGTGATACCGAGATCACGTAAGATTAAATTAACGATCTCTTGTAACTAAAAGTACGCCATTCACGACCTAGATGGAAATGAACAACCCATCGCGAAAAGGTTGAGGTGTAAGGCTCGGATTGGTTTGTCTTGACCAAGAGATTACACTAGTGCATGGTGATGTAATTGAATAGGACCCTCTGAGGAGGATAAATTCTTGAACCGAACAAGGAAGAATTAGACCTCAGTGGTTTGTTATTTCTTAACCTTCGTCCCTTAAATAGGATCACGTGGGATTGGTAACTATTGCTTTGACTTATCATGGGTAACGAATCAATGAGATTCAATACTTTTTATCTTGGGCAATATTATTGGTCACATGTGATTGCTAAGATTTAATACGAAGAATCGTGTGCAAGTACGCTTGTTCGATTTGCCCCCTTGGGAGGTTCATAAGCTTTATCATACCAAATCTTGCAAGTGAAATTAGTTTCCGGTATGGATAATAATGTTGAACCGTTCCTCGACCAAGGATAAAAGATGTTAATTAACGGAAAACTATTTCAGTGGCTTGAATTAATTAATGGGCTAGATAATCTTAAACACGGAAAATAATGACCGGGAGCCATATTGACTGTAATATGGGTTAAGATGGATAGTGCAATATTAATTATGTAGTGGGATTAATTAATATTTATGGGCTTGAATTATATTGTGGCTCAATATTAGATATTCAAGGTCCATTAGAAGGTTCAATCTTAATTCTTCTAAAGGCCCCCTGAGTAGCCCAACATATAGTCCATTAACTGAAATGTGATTAAAATAAAATAAATATTGTTGCTTATTTTTTCCTAAATATTTCAAAATTATAGATATAGTAGGGAGAAAGATTTTCTTTGAATTTTGTTATGGAATGAAGATATGTATTCTTGGAATACAAGATTATCTCATTAAATTCAAGAAATCTCCCACTTGGTTATCTATATAGAATTTTCGAAAATTTGAAGATAATGGGCAAGAAAGATTTTCTTGATTTTCTTGAAAAGATATTATGGAAGATATGTATTTCTTGAAATACAAGAATATCTCATAAATTCAAAAAGATCCAAATCTTGAAATCTTGCATCATTAATTTCGAAAAATCCATAATTAGAGGAGGTGAGATTTTTGTGGAATATTTTAATTATGGGAAAAAGAATATAGGAGATATATTCAAGATTTCTTGGTGATCAAGAAAAGTCTTTTCCCACATTGATTTTCTACTAGAAATTTCGACCACTCCTCTCCTATAAATAGGGGATGATTGTTTCATTCCTAAGCACAATTCCATGTGCTGGAAAAATTAGCAAATCCACATAAGTGGTGCAACAAAGTTTATTTTTTCCTTTTGTTAATTGTTCGACAAGTGTCCTTCCACCGGATAGTTGAGCAAGGGCTAAGGGAATACTTGGGAAGTCCTTTTGGTTAGTTCGTCCAACCGAATTCACTGCCATCCCGAGAGGTACGTTCACGTAAACCCGTAGATTCCGCATGCGTAGGTTTTACATGGCTTATTATATGCATGATATGTTGTTGCAATTATTATTTGAATTAATATAGGATTAATTCATGCTAGTAATAATTAAAGAATTAAATTTGTATTTAAATATTCACCCCGAATAGATCTGTGCAACTCATTCCCCAACAATAGCTTCATAGTCCATTGGAGGTCCAATCTCAATCCTCCTAAAGGCCCCTCAAATAGCCCAAAATAAAGTCCAATTAACGAAAAGGAGAAGAAAATATTTTGCCTAATATTTCTTATTTTTTTCGAAAATTTGTAGGAAAAAGGAAGAAAAGATTTTCTTGTAGATATTTTGTGGAAAGAAATAAGTAATCTTGGAATACATAATTATCCCATAAATTCAAGAAGCCAAATCTTGATTCCTATTGCCTTGTTATTTTCGAAAATTTAGGGAAAAGGGGAAAGAGATTTTATGGAAAAATTTAATTAAGGAGAAAAGAATATAGGAGATATATTCAAGATTTCTTGGAAATCAAGAAAAAAGATTTTTTTCCTTATTTTTTTCCTCAAAAAATCGGCCACCCCTTGTCCTATATATAGGGGATGAATCTTTCATTCCTAAGTACAATTCCATGTGTTGGAAATATTATAAATCCACAAAGGTGGTGGCAAAATATTTTTGGTTTTCTCTCTTGTTAAAATCGTTCGTGTGAATCCTCCCACCGGATTACGTTCGTGGACTTGGGACATATTTGGGAAGGCTCTTTGGGTTGATCCAACATCTCAACGATTGTCTCTACAAGAGGTACATAATCTCGTAACTCCTAGATTCAACATGCTTAGGATTTACGTGGATTATGTGTACGCATGATTGCTTATTGCTTGTTTAATTATTATGTTGAATTGATTTAGGATTAATTCATGTTAGTAATTAATTAATTTAAATATGTATTTAAATCATCTCGAATAGATTCGGGCACCCATATTTTCCCCAACATGATAATGCAATATTAATTTTATAGTGGAATAAATTAATATTAAATTATTAATGGGCTGAATAATATTGTGGCTCAATATTAAAAATTAAGAGCCAATTGGAGGTACAATCTTAATTCTCCTAAAGACCCCCTCAAATAACCCAATATAAGTCCAATTAATGAAAAAGAGAAGAAAATATTATTGCCTAATTATTCCTTATTTTTTCAAAAATTGTAGGAAAAAGAAGAGGAAAATTTTTCTTGATTTTCTTGAAAAGATTTTATGGAAAAGGATAAGTATTCTTGGAATACAAGATTATCCCATAAATTCAAGAAATCAAATCTTGTTTCTTTCTTCCTTGTATTTTTCAAAAATCTTGTAAGAAAGGGAAGAAAAGATATTTTGTGATTTATATGGAAAATAAAATATATGAGATATATTCAAGATTGTATCTTGGGAAGATATACAAAGAAATTTCTCATAACCTTAATTATGGCACAAAATTTCGTTCTCCCCCTTGTCTTATAAATAGGGGATGAATTTTTCATCCCCAAATATATATAATTCCAGACTTGGAAAAATTAGAAATCCACAAAGGTGGTGCAATATATTTTTCGATTTTCTCCTTTATTAAAATTATTCGTGAGAATCCTTCCACGGATTGCGAGCAAGGACGTGGGACATATTTGAGAAGGTGTTTGGGTTGATCCATCTACTCAACTGTTGTCACTCCGAGAGGTATATTTCGCGTAACTCCTAGATTCCGCATGTTTATGATTTACGTGAAATTAATTGTACGCATGAGGTTGTTGGCTTTTAATTGTTATTTGAATTAATATAGAATTAATTTATGCTAGTAATAATTTAAATATGTATTTAATTGCAACTCGAATAGATCCAGGCACCCTATTCCCAACACAAAATCTCAACAATATAATGGAGACTTATTTGGAACAGACTCCTTACGAAGACAAACATGGAAAGAAGAAACTTACTACTACCATCTATCGATTCTTCTTGCTCGTTTTGTGGGGAGGCCCGTGAAAATGCAAATCATCTATTCACGATGTGCCTGCTCGTGAGTGAAGTCTCGACAAGGTGCTACTCATGGCTCGATGCCCATATAGCTTTACCTAATCAAGTTGCAAGCCACTTCCTTTTGCACGTCGGTTTGCTTATTCGTCCGACAATATGAAAATAGTTATTAGTATTTAAGAATGTGTAGTTTAGTTGTTGTGGAAATTCAGGAACAAACTAATCTTCGAAGGTGATCAGACCATTAATGCAGATAAAATTATCTAGAGTTGGTGCTTGATTAAGAATTTGATCCCCTTGTAATGCTCTTATGTTCGAGTGGTTAAATAATTCAAGATTAATTATGGATTGTTGACGTAAATTTTTGTAAATGTTACTCTTAGATACTTTTTTACCTCGAAGTATGGGAAATCATAGATCTTCGAACCCATATGAAGCTAGGTTTTAACAAGTTATATCCATGCTAAATTGTTGGACACTGCCTAAAAGTGTTTTGATATGTTATACTATATGCATTAACGTATTGTATTGTATAACACATTAAACAAATTCGTTTTAAGTTTTAACATTGCCCATTTTTACTTTGTTTGGGTCATGGCTCACGCCTCGTTCCTACTTTTTATTTATGGGCAACAATTATATTGAAATCTTTTGTAAAAGATAAAGGTCTAAATTAAAATTAATGACACAATTTGTCGCGACTCTTACTTATAAAAGAGTAAAATTATATATGAGATGTGGGTTTGGACTTTGTAATCTGGACCACTAACTTTCCAAGTGGGAGCAATCTCCACAAATCGTTGTTTTTACATATCTCAATTGTTGTTGATGATAAGTTAATATTATAATACTTATAATTATATTTGTAAATTAAGATTATAATATTAAATGTTGTTGATAATAGTTTATAAGAGCATTAATGTCGAATTGTCGATTTATAATTGTAATAATATTAATTTCATATTATTTACAAATTTCACGTGAAAGTGTTTTTTTCCAAATACTCTTTCTGGGCTTCATTCTTTTAAACAAAATAACTATATAAAAAACAATTATTCAACATTTTTTTTCTTTTAAAAAACGTAACGTTATTCTTTTGTTTTTTTTTTTTTGAGCGCAACTTTATTCTATTGTTAAGACATCGTTTTCTTTTTTACAGCTAAAATATTTCAATTTATTACGGTTTAATTCTTTCAAATGTGGTTTCCAAAAAACAATAAAAATACTTTCAAATGTGAGAGAATAAATTGACCTTAATTTACATGACACATTGATGGTTTAATAAAATCATTGACACATGACCAATTAACAACATCTGAGTTAAATTGGATGGAATCTTTAAAAAAAAGTGAATAAAAATATATAACAGTTCGTTTGGAATAAATAAAAATATATACTAAAATATAAAATAATTGTTATCATGTATATTGAATATTATATAGACAACTCCCCTTTTTGTTTAACGAACCAAGTAAAGCCAATTTATTTTCTCCTTACAAAACAAAATTTAAGAGTATTGTCCAGATGCATGTGTATAGTTCAATTTCACGCCAGTTTTAAAGATCCTTGTGAGTGGCCCGACTCTGCATTCCATTGCCCAATTAAAAAAGTGAGGATTTGTGTTGTGCTTTATATATTGTCACTCCCTCCACATTATTATTTATCATATAATCAAAGAGTTTAATTCTTCTCATCAAACGGAGATTTTCAGGGCCGTTTAGTTGGGGTTAATGAAGATGGATAATGAAAATGAACGAGAGTAAAAAATAGTCATTTTTATTAATAGTAACGAACATTATTATTTACGTTCTAAACTCATACAAAGCGTTGAACAATTAGTATATACTCTCTCCGTTCACTAAAATTGTGTTCATTTCGTTTTGACATGTTGTACGGAAAGATAAATTTAGGGTGTGTTTTAGAACACAAGTGAAAGATAAGAAGTGCTTATTTTTTAAAAAGAAACACTTAAAACATGTTTGCAACTACTATTTTAATTGTTTATTAGCTCTTTTGGTCAATCAATAATTTCTAGCTTTTGATTTCTCCTTAAGCACTTCTACACACCTCCCAAGGAAATAATATTCAATACCCTTATTAAAAGCACTTCTTTTGCAAACACATTTCTTTTTAATCACTTCTTAAAATTATTTTATTTTAAAACACTCCTTATTTTTTATTTTCCTACAAAAATTACTTAATATCACTTTTTTAGAGATACTAGTACTTGCAAACACACACTTAGTCCATTTATGAATAGCATAATTGATTGTGAGTATATAATAATAATTTGAGCAATTAAGTGATTGTTGAACGATGAATATGAAAAAAGAAGAAAAGTAAACCGGACTTTGGCCTAAATTTTGTAAATAGGTTTGGACTTTTCATGTAAAGTCCGGTCTGGTATGATCTATTTTTACATCTAGGGCAAAAAATAAGAATGAGATCACCTATTTTATAATTGGTGTTCCACTTTGTATTTCATAATATGAATAGATGACACGTATAATAATTAAAAATATCCAGCGGACCACCATACCTTGGATCCATGTGTTAAAAAGTGGAATAGGGGAATCGGACCGCAAAAAATGTAACACGTTCGCATTCTCACTTTCTCAAGCGAGTCTAGTGCACATCTTTAAATAATACTTTTCTTGAAAACAGTTTGTATATTAAATAATATAAATAAATGTTAGCGTGCAGTAAATAGTTTTATTCATACGGACTAATACTTTTCTTTATATATTTTTTTAAGATTTAATTAGAAATAAATTAAAATTTGCACAAAAGTTTCTGCTAATTAAAAAATAAATAAATTCTCACCATAAATCTCATCTTAATCTTATCCTTTTCCTTTTCCTAATCTTTTGGTGCTCAGATGAGGATCCTCTATAATCGTCTTTAAACACTTTTGAGTGAGTTTTCTCTTATCAAATAAGCAACTCAGGTTATTAAAGATTGCACTAAATATTGGTAAAACAATTATGTTGGCTTATTAGTGGACATAGCCAACTGGGCCCACCAACTACACTACCAAATTAAATTATGGAATATATATGGTGGTGGTTTTCATCATGCATGTTTGTTTACATTGTTTTGTTAGTCATATGCCACAATTTAGCAACAAGGTTTGGTAAAACTATTTGGCAGCTATTCTCTAGAGTGAAAGGCCATCTTCTGTTCAGATATGATCCTATCTTGTAGTGTGTGATCAATTTAGTGCAAATATGGGTCGATATTCAAGCTATGACAAATATATCTGTGCACCAAATGTACTGTGTAGCTCAAATATCTTTTAGAATGGTATTAAGTATTCTACTGAAAGGTACTAGTTAGTATATATCGTTATTTTCACTTAACAATACCCATTGTTTACGTTGAACATCATTAGTTGTTGGTGCTCTATCAATCGGGGCCGCTCCTTGCATTAGGCGAAAGAGACGGTCAACTCGAGCCCAAAAATATCATCAATTTTTAGAGGCTCACAATTTTATATAACTATATATTAGACATTATTATATGTGCAAATTTATCATACATATTGTATGTTGGCTTAGTGGTCGAGGCTTTTGCTTTGCTTATATAGGTGCAAGGTTCAATTTCAGCTAGTGGTATTAATTTCGAAAGACCCTTAAGCTATCTTAGAAGATATAGTTCAAGAACCTTTGAACAAAAAATTATAGTTCAAGTGACATTTTACGCATTATGCCAAATCTAAAGTGCACAACATGAAAATAAAATAGTTTCAACTCTCAAATTGCAAACTCAAGCATCAAGTAATTTAATTAGACTTTCAATTTTATCTTTTTCTTTTTTTAAATATACGGATGAAGTATATTGCAATCCTTAAATAATATTTTTAATTGGTTAATAATAGGATAATATATAAGTGTCTCTTATATATATATCAGAGATTATGTTTAAGTGTCTAATTTGAATTTGAGAATTTATTGAATAAAAAAGTATATAAAACATTAGAAAAAAGATAATGAAATTAGTATTGAAGAAGTGACTCTTGTAATGAACGTACAATACATATTTTTTAAAATAATTTTTTTAATATTTAACATTATTTAAAATTTTGTATTGTTTTCGAATTCATATAAGAAAAAAAGATTATAAGGGTCTAAAAAATATGCAACAAAAAATATGTCTTATGTACATCATGTGCACCATGCCATATAAGTATATTTTTAAAATATGCAACTTGTTACATTAAAACATTTAACTTAATTATATAAAAACATGCAACTTGTGCCGGTAAATATAAGTTGCATGTTTCAGTAAAAACATATTGCATATTTTAAAAATATACTTAAATTGTATAGTACATATAGTGCATACAAGACCTTGTCCTGACTTATTTGTCAAAAAAGATCAAATATTTAAATAGGCCGAACTGTGGATCCAGGCCAGTTCCCACGCCAAATTTAATTGAGATACAATTGCATGAGACGATATCATTGTAAGACAAAACATAATTTGGATATTACGCTTTAACACTTTGAGAATGATGGATGTTGGTGTGTGCTAGAATATAACTCGTCTCATGTATGAGACACCGTCTTATACGATTTTTTGTGTCTTAATTATAAAGATTAACTAACTATCCCAATCAGGGTTAAGCCCCATACCCATCCGTTTGAAATGTTGGCCCACTGAAATATCATACCTTAAGCCCAACACTTATTGTCTTCCCAATTTTAAGCAATACCTTCATATTATAACTTCTTTGGGCCGAAGCTTCAAAAGCCCATTTCTCCTGCCCATCCCCAAAGGAAAAAGAAAAGAATATTTCATTTTGAAATGCAAAACCCTTCGTTTAAGTTTTATCCCTCCCGGCGCCGACCTTTTGACACACAGCTCCGCCGAGACTCCGTCGCGGTTGCCTGTCCCCGCCGCCGGCGACCTTTTGCTTCGATTTACAGACATCCCGATTTCCTCTGGTAAGTAATTATTTTTATGAATACATGCATATAATCCGATTCATAACTTATCAAATATCTATGGTTCTGCAGACTTTTCAATCCAAATGAAATTTTAGATCAATTTGGAATATATTTTTAGTTGCTATTTCCACATGAATTATCGAACAAAACATTTGTTCAACCCCAAAACAATACAATCACACATATAATTTCAAAAGCTGAAAGAAGAAAAGAGACAACAGCGAGAAATTGCAGATTCGGAAACGGAGAGAAGCCTTCACAGAGCGAGATAAACCTAATTTATGCGTTTGCGATTTGGTATTTAAAGACACAATTGCCCTCAACTCCTTCTACCACAATCCCATTAATTCCAGGGCTCAATGGTCATTTACAACTGATATAAATTAATACAACAGTTCATTTGCGCTGCCCTCTCTCACACAGCAATGGCGGAAAACAACAGCAAAGAGCTCTTGAAGCTGGAGGCCAACTCCACCATTGGTACCTCAATCTCTTTGCAACTGCTTATACTTTTCCAATTTATTTTGCGTTTTTCTCTAAAAAGGAACTGGGTTTGCAGAATCGAAATTGTTTGTTTTTAAGAAAGGCAGGCGGCCCTTTTCTGCTTCTGATGCTCTTCCTCAGAAGCCCACCATGCCTCCTCTTCCAAAGAGTCAAGGTTCCCTTTTCTCTCTCTCTTGAATTCTGATGAAAGATACCCTTTTTATTTTCTTGAAACTTGTCTGTTGCATATCAGAGTTATGCCAAGAATTTAGTTTTTTTGTTGCTTTCTGTGGAATTTTTGCAGTGATTGTGAGCTTCAACTCTTTTTGTTTACTGTAAAGAAGGAATGTTTTTTTACAATTCTAGAGTTTGATTATCATTCATATAATCAAGGCCCTGTACTTCAATTTTTGTGCGATTCCTAAAATTTTGTACAATGATGATGCAAAAACTAATATAGACAAGTCATAGAGGGGAATGCCACAGCTTAGATTACGAGTTTCGTGATAATTCTATCATCGTTATATTGTTTTATACCCTCGGTTACAGGTATTAGTTAAAAAATAGGTACCAGAGGTCCCTTAAAAAATGGTGAAATAGACTTAAAACTTTTTGATCAGATCATGATCAAATTGAACAAATGGCGTTCTAATTTGCTCGAAAGCAGATCGGTTTATATTTAACTGATTTAAGATTGAAAAATCGGTTTTAATAAAAATTCCAAAGAATACTAAAGTGTATAATGTGTTTTGGTTAATGATGATTAACCTTTTAATTGTTGTTGATTTGCAGTTAATCAAAGGTTGCAACACAAGATTTATAGTGGTTAGGACAAACTAGGTCCACTCTTCCCTATTAGGCACCAACTGGTATAGTCCAACACAAAGACACCAACAGATATTTAAAGAGTTCTCAATCTATACCGAATAAACAACTTAACCTAACTTTGGGTTTTGGGTAAGATTGTTTTGGTTCCAAGATTAAAAGCATCGCCTAGATGAAAAAGATTTACGTTAAGAACAATGAGATTAACACTTAGAAAATAATCTTCAAGTTTCTTGAAATTTGATTATAGCTTGAGCTTCTTGATAGTTTCAAGTGTCTTTCAAGAGTAATCCTATATTTATAGCAAAAATGATTATATATTTGGTAGACAAGATTGGCTGCGTGAAGGAGGAGAACCTGAATTAAAATTTAAGTGCTGGTTTTACGATAGGATGAATCTAATTTTGAATGATGTTATATTATCCGAAAAGTTTGCAGGATTTCGTTTTCCCACATTATTTGAAGGTTTTGTTAACAATAATTATCGGTATTCTTATTCGTAATAAAAAAAACTGCTGAGGTTTTAGAATTTCATCTGATTTGAGTAAAACCAAGAGGCTTTTGATAACATAAAACAATAAAGAGCACATTGAAATGAGATTTTGTCTGGTAAAATAAACTTTTCTTTCATTAGATTTGGAGTTTGAATCCTAAATGATTGAATTGGATTTATCAAACTGATTGGAGGATGATTTTGGCGTAGATATTTTTACATTGATTGATTTTGGCCTCATTTAAAAATACTGTTAAAAGTTTTAAGAATGATGAACAAATCTAAGGAGGATTGCGAATGAATTGAAGTTAAAGATGAAGGATGAATCTAAATACAGAATTCATTACCTTTGTTTTGACTTTTAATAAATTGAAAAAATGGTCGATTTTCCCAAGATGATGTTGAAGATAAACCTTGATCTTGTTAACAGCTTTGAATCTTAGAATCTGAACGTCGATGATTGAACAAACTGATGCAGTTTGATGAGAGCCGCTTTTTTGAGGATGATTTTGAGCAAAAATCTTATGGATTTAAGTGTGATTCAAAGTTGCTGATAAATTTTGCTTTAATATGGTTGCTTCAAAGCTTTGAATTTGAAACTCTTGTATGAAAATTTTAGGTTGTGTGAGTTTGTGAATGATGAACAAAAAAATGAGGATGAAAGAATTTTGTGGATCGTTAATTTTAAAGATGTGCTTTTCTTTATGTTTATCAGACAACAGATTTAGTTAAATGATAATTATCAGAAAGAAACAAATCGAGATGAAGAAATAAAAAATCTAATTCTCTTTTGAAAGAGATTTTGCAAATAGAATGAAAATCTTCAGAATCTTATTATTGAACAAGTTGCCATAAATTTTCTTTTTGATTTCGAGGTCTATAGCAAGCTATAATCAACTGCTTGAAGATTATTTTCTAAGTGTTCAAACACGCGAAATTTTTTTTGAATGAGTCACTAGGAAATATTTCAAAGTTGGAACCAAAACAAAGTTAGGTTAAGTTGTTTGAAGAAGATTTCGGACTAGATTTAAGATTTGTGATTCAATAATCTAAGTCCGATTGGTTTACTTTGGTTTTGTTGAAACCACTATGATAACCCTTTTTACATAATTTAATATATTATTTTAAGTTAAGAAACTCTTTAGAATTTCGATTTATTAAAACTGATTTTTTCACGGGTAAACTTAGCTTCGACAAAAATTTTATTTGTATTTCACTTGCACTGATCAAATTAATTGCAATCAAAATCACAAAAGTTTTCTTCAAAGTCTATTCACCCCTCCCTCTAGACTTTTTAACTGTATTTAGCATGTATGTTCCATTTTGAAAATTTAAGATTATAGCATCGTTAACTAATATTTGTGTATAATGGGGTTAACACTCAAAAGGATCGTTTGTTGGTTGCAGTTCTAGGAAAGGTGCAGGACTTTTTAGGAGTGATATCAGAATCTAACAAAAAGCTGCTGCAAGATGCAAAGGTATTGAATAAGTTCTGTTTTGTTTCAAGCAATGATCTTATACCCGACTCTCTTAGTTTCTTGAAGTTTTGGCCTGATTATATCTTTACAAACTTGATATTTTTACGATATTGAAGTGCTGGATAGGGATGAATCTAAATACATTTACCTTGTTTTATCTAATATTGAGAGTATCGTTTTCCCACAGTTGATTTGAAGATGTTCTTGTTAACAGGATCTGATGCTTGGAATTGCTGATTTGCATACCCCAGAGGCCGTTGCTGCTGCTGAGTCAGCTATGGCTGGTCGGCACCAACCATTTCCTTTGTCGGAAAGCAGTAGCGGATCAGACGACGAGGATAGCAGTGATGATGAGGATGAGGATGATCATGATACTAGAAAAGATAAGATTGATGAACAAAATAATAAAGATTGCTCAGAATCTGTGGAGTTAAAGATGAAGGATGCTGAAACAGATTCATCTTGTAAGGAAACAAAGAAACGGAAACTGAAAAAGAGACCCAAGATCGTTGTGCTCCCGTGAAATCTCATCTTCAGAATCGTATTTGCTGAACAAACTGCCATATATGTCAGTTGAGAAGCCACTGCCTGAGAGCGTTTTTGAATCGAGATTTTGCAGCAAAAATCTTATGGATTCAAGTGTGATTCAGCTAGTTGCTGATAAATTTTGCTTTATTATATTGCTTCAAACTCTTGTATGAAGATTTTAGGTTGTGTAGTTTGTGTGTTCACTTGAAAATGAGGCTGAAAGCCTGCAATTTTGTAATTTTGGTTGCTTGTTTTCTCCCTGTGCTTTTCTTTATGTTTATCAGACAGGTTGATTGCTTGCTTGTTTACCCTAAATGTAATCTAATTCTCTTTTAGTTAACTTAACATGCATATAGAAGAGAGATAGAAATGTTAATTAACTTGGAAAACACTATTCTATATATCCAAGAATTGTTGCAGAAACTTTTTTTTTTCGTATATAATTTTAAAAAATGGATTAATTTCACACATAAATTATCACTCTCTCCACTTTAGTTAAACCCTCACTCCCTTCTCTTTTATCTCATATCTTGATAATTCATAATTTGAAATATATGTATTCTTACATTTATTATTTTTTAAATTCATTCATTTCAAATTCTCCCTATCTGATAATTCATAATTTGAAATATATGTATTCTTACATTTTTATTTTTTAAATTCATTCATTTCAAATTCTTCCTATTTAAACGGAATCTCAGATTGTTAGTGTGATTGAACAATAGTGATTATTTAATTGTTTTTCTAAAAAAAAACAATTGATTAGTACTTAGGGAGCGTGTGCAAATACTAATTCTCTCATATGCTAATTGAGAATGAACCTCCATCTCTTCAAATCACTGTATTTTGAAATACTTAATTTTTATGTAATGAGTTTATTTATGTTATCCTATATATTATTTAATTTCTAACGTAATGAGTTTATTTATGTTATCTTATATATTATTTAATTTCTAATTTAAAGTGTTAATTTTAATAAGATTGATGTTGATCTTCACAAAATTTCTAGGATATTATCCTATTTATAATTTTTTTGTAAAAAAATTATATCACATGATTAATTTTAGATTACATATTTTATATATTTATTTAATTTAAATTTATTCAATTCATTTATAATTATAATTTTATAATTAAACTATAAGTAATATGTAATTTTAGTTGTATAGTATGTAATTTTATTTTTCAACACGCCTCAGGAATGGTAGATTAAGTATATCTATGTTTACAATTTTTATTTTCTTAATCGTCCAACAATCACTTAAATACTCAAGTTATCATTACACTTTACTCGCAATCAATTACTATGTTATTCGTATATTGGCTTAATCTACGTTTATGTACACCCTGTTTCAACCCCTGAGTATATTTTTTGGGGGACGGAGGGAGTATATTAATACAAATTGCAAACATGAAAATTTATACATAAAAATTAATGTTATATTTATATTTTCTTTTAATATAAAATGTACATATTCTAATATATATTAAGGGTAATGTATGATTATTTGATGTGAAATATAATAATTAAACTGGAAATATTCCTTGCCAATTTGGTGTAGTACAATAAAATTTGACTATACTCCTTCCTTCCGTTCTATTTTAAATTGTTTATTCACTGTTTGACTCGTGTTTTAGATTATTTATTCCACTTTCATATTTTTTTCTTATCTACACAACTGCAAACTGCAGTTATTAATTAGCCTTACTTAGCAGTTGAATAATTTAAAAAAATAATTGCAGTTGAATAATTTTAAACAAATAATTGGCCACTTATTTAATGACATTGAAGGCTTATTTATGTATAATAAGAAACATGATTTTAATTTTATAGTAATTGTTATTTGCCGCTTAACTGCTGATTCTGTTTCTCCACCAAACCAAAAATGGGAGCTCAAAAACTGAAGTTGGCGCTGATCATCAAAAACCCATTAAACGACGACGAATTTCTACTCCAAAAGCAAACCCCACCCCCAAAATTCAACGACCCTGAATATGATCGCTATCAAGATTCTGATCTCTGGGATTTGCCCTCTGCACAATTATCACTTTCTACTGCTACTCAACTTCAAATTCAAGTTGAGGACAAGGAGTTATTGAATCAGTTTGACATCGATTCAGCTGTTAATCAGGTAATCAATTTAGTTTCTGCGTATTCTTTTGTTTTCGCTCCTACTTAGTTTTGGATTTGAAGTGGAATGTATATTACTCGATTATGGTATAAGGTGTTATCAAGTTAGGGTTAATAGCGTGATGCTCATAGTTAAGTAGATTGTAGGTTGTTTCTGAAATTAAATTAGGCTCTTAGTGTTAGGTGTTTCTCCATTCTTCATATAATCATCTTTGGGGGTTTGTCTTATGATTTCCGGGATAGTTTTGACATGATAAGTTCAATTCTGAGTTCTATTTACGGTGGATGTATAATGGTATTGTTGTGGAGAAATTTTATCTGTTCTATCATTTCTGGTTTTTGGGGTGCTTGTATCATGGATTATAAATATTTTCATTGTTAATCCTTATTGAATGTAATGTAGGTCTAAATGCATTATCTATTCGACAGAACCTGAATTTCGTGGAACCTTTTACGAGTTCAGGCTTAGTAATATTGCAGCTCTAGTTGCAGGTGATTAACATGTTCATCAATGGGTTTGGTGTAGGTTCTCATACAAGTGGGATTTGAGGAAATAACGAATATAAATTGGAAATTCTCAAAGGTTATAGAGGAGCCTGAATTTGGAGTTGGGGCTCCAGTTAAAACAGTGTTTATCATCGGTGAATTGGAAACTCGTGATTGGAAGTTAGGAGGTTTGCCTTTCAGTTTCTTAAATTTTCTTTTAGTATCTACATCTTCATTGGCTGATACCTGAGGTGTGGGACCCTCTTTTTAGCGAAGGCCCTCAGAATAATCTTGTTAAATTTATTTTTCATGCGTGAAAATTTGGCCTGTGGTATAGCTTATGTATGCCTTGTTACTGCTTACAGATTGCTGCAAGTGGATGAGCACCAAAGAATGTGCAGATTTGCTTATGGATGTAAAGCCTCAAAGTGATCGTATAGGGTTTTTATTTGTTGTTGGTCTTCTGAATAAATCACTGCCAAGTCCAAACTTGAATATTCCTCCCACCTTGATATCTCAGGTCTGTTTATTTGTGGTTTGTGTTAAATTTCATAAAAAAATCGAGTTATGACTTTGATCTGCAATTTCATCATTTCTATCTTTTATTTTGTAATTCAATGATATAAGCCATATAACATGTGCTTTGACAGGAATATCCTCCTGGTGTTAAACTTGTTCCCATGAGAAGCAGAACAGCGAAGCCTTTCCAAACTACAACCTTGGTCATGTTTGTGCCTAAGACAAGTGATAGCGACTTTAATGGTGATAATTTTATTGCAAGTGGAGATGCTCTCATTGTAGATCCTGGATGCAGCTCTGCTATGCACAAAGAGGTATTATGCCTTATACTGAAAACACAGGAAAAAAAAACATAAGTCTAAAGTTGGTAATTGGCTTGCCTTACAGTCCTCAAACGAATGTTCGGTGCAGGGGAAAGAAATTTTAACTTACGAATTAAGCCAGATAATGATACTTTTACATCCAAATGACAGCTATCTTATAGACTATTATGCTAATCGAAAAATCCATGAAGCAACTTATTAATGCTTGAAGTGTTACTGTAGGAGGATTAGTATATGACTTTTTTGGAGTTCCATTTCAGGTGCAAATTACTTTTAGGTATCATTATATTTCTGATTTCAGTTTTTCCTTTTGAGTTGATGCTATAAGAAGAATTTGAAACTGAATTAATTAATTAATTTGATATTGTTGATATGTGCTGCCTAATTATCAGAATTATTCCCTCACTCGTCAATTCTCATACTCATCACGTGCTTCCTTTGAATACATATTCCACCTAGATCCCACCAGTGGATCCTACAAATAAAATTTAATTTCACCTTCTCTTTTCCGCTTTGATGCTATTTCAAAATGATGTGGTTTACCCCAACAGCTGGAACAAATTGTTACTGCGCTCCCACGAAAGTTGGTTGTGTTTTTGACCCATCATCATCACGATCATGTGGACGGTGAGCATTATAGATAATTTAGTAAATGCGTATGATTTTTTTGTTCTGCATTAATATTTTTTAGTTTAAGTTGTTTTTAGTAAAGTTAGTTGTATAATAAAAAGTACTTAAACTTCATTTTATTCTGTCACTTCTCACCTCCCCCTCCATTCCCTTTTCACTCCTCTCTCTAGAATTCAAACAACCATCCACAGAATATAGTGAAAAAACATTTTGAAAATGTGGTTGTGATGTTTTTCTATCTTTCTAATTTGAAGCTAAAATAGACTTCATGGTGATTTTTTTAAATATTGGTTTTTTCTTTTAAAAAGTTTAGGTAAAAACATTACCTTATATGTATTATCATATGTATATGTACACGTATGTCACCTAGGTGACATGAAGAAATAATGTTTTTCTAATTATTTTGAAATCTTAATTCATGGTTTGCTGCCACCACCTCTTTCCTTCCCATCTGTCTATTTATTTGCTTAATGTTCACAGGTCTCTCGGTTGTCCAGAAGTGCAATCCTGACGCTATTCTCTTGGCACATCCGAACACTGCTCGCAGAATCAGCAAAGGTATGATACGTATATTTGTTATATGTTGAACTACATTTCAAGGTTAGAGTCACTTGTTTATATACTGATAGTAAATAAATATATTTGAGGTTAGAGTTGCTGAACATGATAAAAGTTTTTAGGATATTTTCTTCCTAGAGTGATCTGATTCATTTACAAGACAAATACTGCTATCAGTTGAATAAAAATGGGCTATTAGTGCTCATGAAAAGAAGGTATCTGTATCTGATGTTCATTTTCTTAAAACCCTGTATTACATTAATGATTGAGTGCTGTCGGTGAAAGACACCAACGACAGCAGGGTTACTTACTGTCTATTGAGTTAAATTGGCTTAGACTAGTAGATTGATCATTAATGATAATGGTGCGTTATCAACTAATGAAGCTGTTGCTAACATGTTAGAGATGTTTATACAGATTTGTGGTCCCTGGGACATATCCCTGTTTTGGGATCTGAAGAAATTTGTATTGGTGGCCAACAGTTGAGACTCATCCCAGCTCCAGTAAATTTCAAACACTATGCCTTTTCTCTGTATAATTTTTGAGTGTTTGTTTCATAGTTGTTGCACAAAGTACTACATAGTTCTGTGTCCTATCTTCTCTAGACTGATTGCTCAACATCCCGTACCTTTGTAGGACCTTCTTTTCATCACTTTTGGTTTTAATGAGAACATACAAACATCAGCATCTCCATTTTTCAGGCCTAAATGTCATAATCCTTAATTACCTTTGTACCTTCATAAGTGCTTAATCCTTGATTCCCTTTTGAACTTTCACATTCTTTAAATATCAATGTATTTTTTAGGCCTTACTACTATTGTTTTCGTGATGTTTCAGTGATTATCTGCCAAAGGTAAGTTTACTTGGTTTTTAGGTCTATCTGATTTAACTAGTTTTCACTTCTGACATTTGAATTCACTTGGAATAAAAATATGAAGTTCTTTTAATCTGTATAATCTTTTTCATCCAAATAGCAACTCAAATACTCATTGTTGCCACATAAAGTTGAAGATGATACGAGTACGACTGAGAAACCAATATAACCAGCACTCCTGCAAGGCCTGCATTCATATTTTATAATTATTATCTTTTTGTGTTAAATGTTGCTCTTGCTGTCCTGGTTTGGCGGCATTTTATTAGTAGTTCTAAAGATCTCCCTATATTTGTTGTAACATGTGGCTCTTTTTTATGGTAAAATCTATCAGGGGCACACGGACAGCCATGTGGCGTTACTTCATGTCTCTACAAACTCATTGCTAGTGGGGGATCATTGTGTAGGGTAAGTTATCGGATAAGCATTTGGATACAAATGTTATGGATGGTATATTAATCATTCAATCTGCACTCACACACACACACATGACAAGAAGTGATAACAAAACCCAAAGTGGTGTTTCTTATGGAGTTACTAGCAATTTGTTTCTGGTTACTAGGGATTAATGTTGTTTTTGACTCGATTAGAAAACCACCAATGTTCGGTTCTACATCATTTACTCTATATGTAAACATTTTTTTTTTTTAAACATTCATTCACTTATACATACATATATATATGCATGGGTAGAGAGAAATGTAATTAATATTAAAATGATTTGAGGATCAGATAGTATTATCTGAATCTTAGGTGATTTATGTGTTGAGAAGCTCACCATTTGAAAATAAATAAAAAATCAATTATGCCTGTATACTAAAGTTCTTTTTCTTAAATTGATGTGCTCTGATTGTCTTACTTAGCTTTAGCACTCAATTTCCCCTAAAATTCAAGTTGTTTGAACTGTTAAATCTGTATTATTTCAGCCAAGGAAGTGCAGTCTTGGATATTCATTCCGGTGGAAATATGAGTGTAAGTATATTCAAGTTATCGTTCTCTACAATTTGTGGATGTTATGTCCATTGAAAACATGCACAAGGAACTTTGCTTAAATATGCCAAGGGATATTAAGGGGGTGCTTGGTTCAAATTCTTCAATGGTAATGGTAATGAAAATCTATTTTTCGTCTACTCCCCCTAATGAAAAGGATATGTTGGAGGAAGAATTGTTTCAACTGTGGTTCAGTGCTACTGTGTTTCCCTTATTTTGGAATAAAGTGGACAACAAATGGTTGTTGGTTGCGGAAGAGATGAATGATTGTAGGAGAAGGAATGGGTAATCAAAATGGGATAATTATTACCTTATTTAGGAGGGAGGTAATGATTTTGTTCTCATGAACTATCATAATTACCCTAAACTCATTCTCACTCTCACTCCGATTTCATTCCCATTGAAGAATTTCTAACCAAGTGCCCTATAAATTCATTTTGAGAGCAAAGTTCTGTTTTTAACTTTGTTAGGACCGTCCATTATGTTCAGCGCCTAATAAACAATTGCTATCATATCTGAACAAAGAATTAGTCAGCATGTTACTCAATTGCAATTTGTATATCAGGAAATTGGGCAGCCTCCTTCAATCCATAATACAGAGGGTATATCATTATTTTTCTGGAAAAACTTGCTGTTTTTTTTACATGTTCATTTTTGCAGGAGTACTTTGACACAACATACAGGTTCATGGAGCTGTCGCCTCATGTACTAATTCCTATGCATGGGAGGCCTAACATGTGGCCAAAACACATGCTCAATGGGTATCTGAAGTAAGATATGGAATTCTTGATAGTACATACTCCATGGGATGATATTTTAATTTGACATCTGTAATTTATATCATGTAATTTCAGAAACCGCAGAAATAGAGAAACTACCATCTTAAAGGCTATAGAAGACGGAACAACAACACTGTTTGACATCGTTAAATATACATATGCTGAAGTTGATCGCAGTTTATGGATTCACGCTTCATCAAACGTGAGACTCCACGTTGAACACCTGGCCCTGCAGAATAAATTGCCAAAGGTAATAATTATTAGCCTTTCTTAATGTGATCATGCTAAGTGTCTGAAATATGTTTCCTCTTTCCAAGACCAAGACAAGAACATAAAATACTCTAGCAATCTTACTGAGATAAGATATTTTCAACGTAAAAGAATTAAAACTCCTTAAATAGTAGTAGCTTCTATCCTTCTAAAGTGTGATAAAAACTAGGTGTGGATGCTTGTCGTGATGAAACTTTTATCTGAAAATGCAGGATTTCAGCGTAGAATATTTCAGAGACAGTATAGCTGAATTTGAAGCAAGTGTGGGAAAACTGTGAGCATAAGAAAGTGAATAATATCATCACACCATGTTTTGTTGTATCATCATAATGCTTGCAAAAACATTCCAGTTAAACTTACTTCCTCCCATCAAATAAATCAATAATTACATGCTTTCACAGGACAGAACTCTGTTGTTTCACAGGAAAGGATATTGCAAACTGTATTTCATCTCATATCCAAACACTACTACAGTATACATTGCATATTACAATTGCATTGATTCAATCATTTCATAATAGAATAAATTACAGTTACCTGGTTGGAAATATCCAAGCTATCAACAAAATATCATTCAAGTTTGTTCAATTATCAAATGGACAGTAATTCTAGTCACTTTTTAAGCATAGCGGTCCTGCAGTAGCAAGTTTGTTAACAAGCGCTAGCGCGTTGCTTGTTAAGTAAGAAGCATTAGAAACACGGTTTATAAGATTCCATATATGCTTTCTCCTTTGGTCTTCGAAGCCATCTAGACAAGTATCTTCATCGGTAAGAGCAGCACTGACCCAAGTAGTCACGTCCTCTACTTGAGAACTGAATTCGCTAGCAGTAAGCTTCCTGAGTACATCCAGAGACATGTGCAAGTTATCAAGAGTGCTTTGAAAACACTCCACACAATCGAACAGAGCAACTGTGTTCCGTCCTTTTCTAAAACCAGTCGTCTTGTTACTCTTTGTCCATGTTTTCAAGTATCGGGCGACTCTCTTGGCCTCCCCAATGGTCACAGACACCCCTGCACGAGCCCATAGGGCAGGGTTGTCTTTAGCAGTGTTTGCAAACGGTGCAAGAGATCGAATGCATAAATCATGGTAACGTGTTACACTGCATGCTTCTTGAACATAATTGTTTCCATCTTGAGCTCCAGATATTGAAAAGCATGGAAACATAATTAGACATGCTAGTAGCATGAATAGTGAAATGGAATTCACTTGTGCCATCAAGAAGAAAAAAGGATGAATCAAAGGTTGAGAGTTCTCTATGTCAAGACACATTTTGAAGAGCTTTACAGAATTGGTGTTTTAAAAGGAATTGGTTTTGGATTAGTTGGAAAAGGTTTCAAGAAGAGCAAGAAAGTGGCGAATTCAATCAATGTGGATGAAATGTTGGGATGGTTTATAGTCTCGTGAAAAGGTATGGTAGGTGCACTTTTCATGTCACAACAAATGCTTCATGGCTATTCCTGTTGAAAGAGGTTGAAAGGGGGAGTGTTTCCAGTCAGTTGATGATTTACATTTGCATGCTTGTAAGAAAGAGAAAAGAGGGGTTTCTTTCTCTCTCATGTTCGGACCATTTAATCATAATCAATGTTTTAATTAATTGTGTATTATTATACGAAGAAGTGATAGTATGTTGAACCGTGACTCTCCCCCATGTTCAGGATTACAATTTACAATGCAAAAGCATAAAACAGTTTGATAAGTATGTACGAACACCCCCACCCACATTCATTAATTGCATAACCCCTTTATGTTTGATAAAGATATGCACGGACCACTTTTGTTCAAAAACACTAACGACGTAAAATTGTAACATGAATTCACATAATTGTCTTATGTATAAAAGGAAAAAAAAAAAGACAACACGGAAACACATAGATGCAAAACATGTACCACGACAGAAAATGTCAATTTTGTTAAACAAAAAATGTCCAAGTTCAAACATCTTGTTATCACAATGGTCCATGTCCAATTGCCTTTTAACATTCAATCAAACAGAATTCATCAGAAATTCACATACATCCATTTAGGAATACGTAATTTCTCAGTGGAATAATGGGGTGTAGAATGTAAGGGACCGTCCAATTCATGGATAAAAGGATACAAAGCAAAGCATGCTATCTGTATTGGAGATGAAAACCGCTGAACATCAGTAAATTCATTTTGAGCTAAAAACAACCCTACTCAGCTAACAAAAGAGGAAAACGAGTCTGATCCGGAAAATACATTGTCCACATTTGCTAATTGCAAAGTAAAAAAGGCAAAATTGAAAATTTATTCGCTCGGATTTGAAAGAGGGAATCAAATACAGGAAAAGAACAATCCATAAGTTTCCCACCCACATGGGACTTGTATGATCCACCTTTTCTAGTGTATTGATAACGCTTCACGACTTTTGTGTACAGTTCTTGAGCATTTCTTCCGATGGAACCTCCAGGGTTGCTCCACCATGCACTTTTTCAGGCTTCACTTCTGCAGAAGCAGTTTTTATGTTAAATACATAACAGTAAAGAAAAACAAGAAGAAAAAAGACTTGTTGACACCAAGCCCCAATTTAATTTGACCAAGTTTTTGCTAGTGGATGAACTTGACTAATGAGTTTGATCGTCTCACACGAGATGATCTCACGAGAGACTTACCCATTACAGAATTTTGTGTGTGTGTGTGGTGTTGAAAGCATCACTAGGATAAAACATAAACCTCAGCAAACAAAATCAAGAGAGACAAGCATTGTATAGTGTATACTACATTTTTAGTTTTTATACTACATTTTTAGTTTTCTACTACATTAAGGCTCCATTTGATATGGGGTATGGAATCAGTAATAGTATGGGATAAAGAAGATTCGTATTATATAATACGAGTTGGTAGTATTACGCCGTTTGATACGACATAATACGAATGACATGATAAAAATAGTATTTCACTTGGTAGGAGGTAATAAACATGTATAAAATTCATATGTCCACTTGGTAGGGGTAATAAACATGTAAAAAATTGAGATTTTCCTGAAATGTCCGATTTACCCCTTGTACCAAAACATAATATTCTCTTTTACAAATAATTAACTTCATAAACAGTATGAGATTAACTAGTGCTGAAATTATAGCTTACAAACAGGTAAAAATCATGAATTCATCTAAAGATCCAGGCGGTGGTTCCAAATTTCAAGTGCAAAAGATGAAAAAAGAAATCCTAATATTTGTTAACATCCTAATTGCATATTCATAATCACAGATAAAGAGTAAGCCGATAAATTATTAGCAATCCTTATTTGTTCTCCATGTTTAAGCTAATCTACATTTACATTAAGCAATTTTTTAGTCATTCCAATCAATTTCTAACCTCAAAGGGAAGAACCCCACAAATAAATTCAAGAACCCAACAGATGAAAATTCAACAGAAACATATGGAATGCTATTAATCTAACAAAACAAGATCTAACACACAAGAACATAATGCATTCACCATATTCACAATCTAACATAAAAAACCACAAAAAATCATAAAACATAACCCAATCTTCAAAAATACAACTAAAACACCATAAATCAATCTCAAAAAGAATATTAATCAAGAATTCAAGATTCAAGCTTCAAAAGTTTCTGCGAGTGCGGCGCGGTAATTGCTCCGCGAGTGCGCCAGTACGGCGTGGCCTTGACGGATGAAGGCTTTCGCGAGGAATTGGCCGAAGTTTCTTAACCCTACGACAACAATTTTGAGCTTCGTCGACTGGGCGAAGCGGCGGCGGAAATGGAGGTGTGGCGGCGGTGGAGAGGAGGGAGGAGTGGTAACTGGTCGGAGCGGTGGGGGAGGAGGGAGATGGTCGACAACAGGTGCGGCGGCGGTGGGTTGGATGGAAGGGAGAAGGAAATGAAATGGGAATCTCGTGCCCTGCAGCGTATGTGTAACTTGGGAGGGGTAAATTGGACATAAAATTGTACTATAGAAGCCCTCTTCGTCGAACAACCTCTACGTGAAGGCATTAATTAAGCAGCGTGGCTACATTATTTTGACAGGTAATACCACCCGGTTCGGCAAGATAAATGTCGGATCCATACAAAATTTGTATGCCCATATACCGTGATACCAAATAGCCCATTAAATTTATAAGGGCAACTGTTAAACCCATATACACCCCTACCAAAATGGGGCCTAACTAGACAGATTTCAAGCAAATACGCAGTTATGTGATGATCTATCTGCTTATGTACAAATAAGTCCATATGATATCAACTATCTCATCAACAGGAGTCATGCAAACCACAATGCAGGACATGCTCTAGGCTATGGATCAGCTAAGAGACAAAAAAGAAGCTCGTTAATGATTAAAATTATAAAAAGAGCTTACCATAGCTTAGAGAGCTTAGTAATACTAGTGAAAGATGCACTTTGAACTTCCTAAACAAGAAAACAGACGAGCTTCCATGGTTCCACTTAATTTACTCGTGACAGATTATGAAATCTGAGATTTATCAGTACTGAGCTTTGACAATGATGATATCCTTGCAGAATGTCTGATTGAGGATCATCAAGGCCAGAGATCCGGATTCTAAATGTGAAAAAAAAATCAAGATTGCGTCTTTCTTTGTGTTTTTGTGAAACTTAAAATCTACATCATTATCCTAATCTCGATTATGATATAATTGGAGATATTGATCTGATTATTTCTAGTGTATTACACAAAAGAAGTCGAAGAAACTAAAGAACGCATCACACTAGCAAAGAATAAAAGCAACGCAACCATTTCGTTATAAAATGATGAATCTATTGGAGCAAATCCTGCCCACATCAACATTTCAGCAGCATACCTAAAGAATACAATCTCCATTATGGTATCACTGGAGGTATTGATCTGATTATTTCTAGTGTTTTACACAAAATTTAATTTTTTTTTTTTTTTGAAGAAACTTGGCATCACAGATCACACTAGCAAAGAATAAAAGCAACACGATTTTGTCACAAAATGATGAATCTACTGGAAGCACAAGACCTAAATACAGGACCTACTCTATTTCAAAACCATAGTAACAAATTATCCCAATCAAACTTCACAGGGATTTCGACAAACAGATAGTACGCACAATTAAACCACAAAAATGAACGCAGTGCTGTGTTGTTTAATCATACCGTAGCCGCCGCGTTCGTTGAGCTTGGCTTGGACGATCATGGTGGAGATGAATTGAGAGGCCTCACGTGCCTCCTCGAGGAGGCGGCTGAGCTCGGTGGGGGAGGTCACGTGACGATTCTCCTCGAATTTCTTCCGCAACTCGGAGGCGGACTCCCGGAGCATCAGGGTGTCGCCGGCGAAAGTCCGGCGAGTTGCTCTCAGCACCGCTCTGTACGCACTCAGAGCTTCGCTCCCCATTCTCCTTCACCACGACGTCGTTTTGCGCTTCTCTGCGGGATGTACGGAGACTCAGATTTATGAGTTCGGACTGGAGGGTATTTTTAATTGGCAAAAAGTATAGAGTGCTTTAGGAGTGTAACTTATATTATTAAAGAGTGTGATTTTTTATTATAAAGAGTATTGTTCATAAAAGTGAAGGGTGTGATTTATATTATAGTAGAGAGTATCGTAGTGATAACTGAATGGTGACTTATATTACTAAAGAGTATGAATTATATTACTAAAAAATATGACTGTAAAAAAATAAAAAAATCAGTTTCATGGTAAACAAGTTTCACAGCATATATACCATTTCTTTTTAATTTTAAGAGATAAACGTTTAAAAAATACACTTAAATTAAAGAGTTACTTTCTTGTGCACCAATTACACCGTGCAATTGGATTCAATTTTAATTTGGATGAATTATGCACTCTAAACCCTAACCCATAAATAATGAACCATAAATCATATATGAACCATTCGGGCCGGTGAACCATGAACCACTTGAATCGAGTGAACCATGAACCACTAGGGCCGGGTTTGGGTACGGGTCAAAAAAAAAAAAACTCTAAAATTAAAATTAAAGTTAAAATAAAGCAAAAATGAAAAAAATTAGAAAAAAAACCTCATAAAATTAAATTGCATCAAATTAAGATGCATAGGAGAATTTGCCTACATTAAATTACATGGAACAATGAATACATATAAGACTTTGTTTTAATTTAATATCCTCACTATTTACAACCAAACCTTTTCTGGAAAATCAGTAAATTAAATTTGCAAAATTCTAAATGATATTGCTAGACATGTTTTTTAAGATTTAATTTTATTCATTTTAGTCTAATAGGAAAAATTAGTGACCAACACTTGAATTAGATTTGTACATGAATGCTAGTATTATTTATGTATACAAAAAATATCATTATTATGTATAAAAATTATCCATCTTTAAACAATTATTTTAATTTTTAAACAATGATAATTTATATATATAATAGTGATAGTTTTTTATATATAATAGTGATACTTTTTATGCATATATAATATTGATATTGAAAAAATAGAGTTCACCGTGAACTCGGGTTCATATAACTTTTTGTCAAAATTAATATTTTAGGACGTTGACGGGTTTAGTAAAATTTGAACACTATCTTTACTAGCTTGTAAAATTAAGACACTATTTTTATGAACTTACAAAATTAAGATATTATCTTTTAAATTAAACAAATTTAAATAAAATTTTGCTAGATGCGGGTCAAATCCCATGTTGGAGTTCAAGCCCAATTTGAGCACTAACCTGAGACTGCCAGCCACTTGCTTTTATATTTTCTAGTTATATAGAGAAATTATTTATAAAAATCGTCTGCGAAAACTTACCTTATAATTTTAATTTATAAATAATTGCTTTGAATCTTAGTGTAAAATAGTTTTTGAAAAGATAACTGTTGAAATAATTCACTGCAATGAAAACAAAATCAATAAAAACAACTATAAATCGAGTCAAGGAAAATCATTTTCCTTGCAAGACAAATTACGCCCTGCATAGTGCTCATAGGATCATGCGTAAATGTCCCAAAAGGTAAAACGATTTCACAATTTAATTTTAGTAGCACCACTAAAAAGAAAGCTTCAACGAACGTCAATGGAATATGAGCGGAACGAAATCCTTAAAAAATATGCAGAAGGTTTTTCAAAACTCTATGCAGAAAATTTTACGCGTATTTCTAAAATTATTTTAGAAAATATGAAAAAGTCTCATCTATAGATGAATTTTCACTTAGAAGACGTTGAGAAAAAAGTTGAAACCCACTAAGATCGTGAGCCGTTATTGACCGCGTGATCTCAGGAAAACTCTCTGGCTTGGGGGTTACAAAATGTCAAGATTCATTGAACCTTGCAGATAAGTTCAAAATCAAATCTAGGATAAACATTGACCGGGTCTCAATTAATTTATCCAACAATCCCCCACATGAGAGAAAATTAAATTTATAGTGATGCAAACACATCGTTAAACTCATTTGAGACTTCGTTGCTTTCGGATAAGTAGCTTGTCGCTTTGAACTTTCAGTAACCCAACACTGTCGGGTACACGGCTGCTTATTGGACACAGTGCCTTGAACTAATCCACCTTCGTGTATACCTTACCAACAGTGCGACACAAGTCAGCCTCGACTTCGATTCGTTCTCATGGTTTTGTTCGTTTTGGCCATGGACGCCCTTTTGTGTTTCATAAATGTTTGGTCGAAGCGGCCCTCACTTCTCATTTACATAGGTGATCTCCTTTCGAGTATCCCGTCATACTCAGTCCCGTCTGGACCTTTAGGAATCATTAAAAGTCAAAGACTTAACCTTTACCACATCTTACGGGTTTTCAACACTTGACACAGTGCTGTCAGGAGTGGTCATAATTTCAAGTGTTGTACAACTAACATTCATAGTTTAGTTTTCCCTTTTGAACCAAGTTCTTGGGATCTCCAGTCATCATGGTTGGGTTTCCACTGTTTCAGTTTTCTTTGTGGATTTCAGACCTATTCCCTGTATCAGCTTATTCATTTGATCTCGGCATATGCTCTTCGAGAGCAGATCCTCTATGTTATCCTTTGACCTTACAAAGTGAATAGTTATAACTCCAGTTGAGATAAAATGTCTAACAGAGTTATGTCGATGACGGGTGTGTCTCGACTTTCCGTTATACATATTGCTCGAAGCTATACTAATAGCAGCTTGACAGTCAAAATGTACCATTACAGATTGTACTGATTTGTTCCAACAAGAAATATTTTCCAGAAAATTACGAAGCCACTCAGCTTCTTCACCAGTTTGGTTTAAAGCGATGCATTCTAATTCCATTGTGGAACGGGTTATACACGTCTGTTTTGTGAATTTCACGACACAACTGCTTCTCCAATAGTAAACACATATCCACTAGTGAAATACAAGTCTTTCGTGTCGGATATCCAGTTAGCATTACTATACTCTTCAAGTACAACTGGATGTCTCGTATAATGTAGCCTAAGGTCAAGAGTATACTTTAAGTATCTTAAGACCCTTTTAAGAGCTTTCCAATGTTCGTGACTTGGATTGCTCGTGTACCTACTCAGCTTGTTCACTGAGCATGCAAGATCAGAACTTTTGTAATGTACATCACGTTTCCAATGATCCTTGCATATTCCAACTAGGCCACTGGTTCTCCTATGTTCTTCTTCAAATGAACATTGAGTTCCAGGGGTGTTTTAGCTGGTGGATCATCAAATGCATTGAATTTCTTTAATACTTTCTCAACCTAATGAGATTATGTCAAAGAAATTTCATTTGATGTTCTCTCAATTTTGATTCCTAGAATCACATCTGCTAATCTCATGTATTTCATGTCAAAATTTCAATTTAACATGTTTTTCGTATTAACGATGACATTATGATTTTTACCCATGATTAACATGTCATCGACATAAAAACATACGATAACAAACCCATTTGGTGTATGTTGGGGAATGATTCGCACAGATCTATTCGGGGTGAATATTTAAATACAAATTTAATTCATTAATTATTACTAGCATGAATTAATCCTATATTAATTCAAATAATAATTGCAACAACATATCATGCATATAAAAACCACGTAAAACCCACGATGCGGAATCTACGGGTTTACGTGAACGCACTCTCCGGGATGGCAAAGTGGCTTTGGTCGGATGGACTAACCAAAAGGACTTCCCAAGTATTCCCTTAGCCCTCGCTTTCGACAATCCGTTGGAAGGATACTCATGAACAATTAACAAAAGGAAAAAAAATAAACTTTGTTGCACCACTTATGTGGATTTGCTAATATTTCCAAAGACATGGAATTGTACTTGGGAATGAACTAATCATCCCCTTATTTATAGGAGGAGGGAGGTGAACGAAATTTGTGTGATTTTTTCAATGTGGGAAAAGACTTTTCTTGGTCACCAAGAAATCTTGAATATATCCCTTATATTCTTTTTCCCATAATTAAAATATTCCACAAAAATCCACCTCCTATATTTTATGGTATAATTTTCGAAAATATTTTGTGTGCAAGAATCCAAGATTTGGATCTTCTTGAATTTATGAGATATTCTTGTATTTCAAGAAATACATATCTTCCATAATATCTTTTCAAGAAAATCAAGAAAATCTTTCTTGCCTCTATTTTTCAAAAATTTCAAAACATACTATATAGATAACCAAGTGGGAGATTTTTTGAATTAAATGAGATAATCTTATATTCCAAGAATACATATCTTCATTCCATAACAAAATTCAAAGAAAATCTTTCTCCCTCTTTTATCCATAATTTTCGAAAATAAGAGGAAAAATTAAGCAACAATATTTATTTTATTTTAATCACATTTTCAGTTATTGGACTATTTGTTGGGCTACTCAGGGGGCCTTTAGGAGAATTAAGATTGGACCTTCTAATGGATCTTGAATATCCAATATTGAGCCACAATATAATTCAAGTCCATAAATATTAATTAATCCCACTACATAATTAATATCAGACCATCCATCTTAACCCATATTAAATCAATATGGCTCCGGGTCATTATTTCCGTGTTTAAGATTATCTAGCCCATTAATTAATTCAAGCCTTGAAATAACTTTCCATTAATTAATATCTTTTGTCCTTGGTCGAGAACGGTTCAACATTATTATCCATACTGGGAAACTAATTCCACTTGCAAGATTTGGTATGATAAAACTTATGAACCTCCCAAGGGGCAAATCAAGCAAGCGCATTTTGCACACGATTCTTCAGATTAAATCTTAGCAATCACATGTGACCAATAATATTGCCCAAGTAAAAAAGTATTGAATCTCTCCGATTCGCTACCCATGATAAGTCAAAGCAATAGTTACCAATCTCACGTGATCCTATTTAAGGGACGAAGGTTAAGAAATAACGAACCATCGAGGTCTAATTCTTCCTTGTTCGGTTCTCAAGAATTTATCCTCTCCAGAGGTCCTATTCAAAGTAGATCACCATGCACTAGTGTAATCTCTTGGTCAAGACAAACCAATCGAGCCTTACACCTCAACCTTTCGCGTTGGTTGTTCATTTCCATCTAGGTCGTGAATGGCGTACTTTTTAGTTACAAGGGACCTTTAATTTAATTTAATCTTTCGTGATCCGTATCACTAAATTAACTACTGATGTAACACGCATTTAATTATTGAGCAGCTTATGCAAAGAAATATATATAACATTCAATCATATTTAAAGCATCATTGATAAACAATTTATTTCATAAATAAGTCCGAAAATTCGGTTTCGATTATACAAAGTAAAAAGCATACTTTTCAAAGATAATCCCCAACAATCTCCCACTTATACTCAAAGTCCTTTTTTTTAAGTATACTACAACACGTCTCGAGTAGTCCGTGACATCTAATGTCACCTACACGAACCTAATAATTTCTCCCACTTATACTCAAAAGCAGATTGGCAACGGTCTTGACACCCATTCCACTCACATGTCTCTCGAATGTATTCAGAGGCGACACTTTGTGAATGGATCTCGCTAGGTTGTCCTTAGACGCCTATCTTTGCCACATCTATATCTCCTCTTAACGATTTCTCGTATAAGATGTCTTTCCTTTAATGTGTTTGTTTGACTCAGTGGACTCTTGGTTCTCTTGAATTTGCAACCGCGCCCCTAGCAGAGATATTGCTAGACAAATTGAGTAACACCATCCAAGTCCACTAAGAAGATCTAGAGCCCAATCGGTTCTTTTTCGCTTCTGTTACTACTTACCCGAGTCCCATGGTTGAGTCGGTGGCGATTTACGCTTCACACTTTCGCCCATTTGATGGCTACACTTCCCAAATGGAAACACACTAATCGAGGCGAGATAATTTTTCGAATCTATATCTGATTGGAAATCCGAGTCCGTGTAGCCGATGTGGATTGGAGTATCTGACTGATAAATCAACATTCTATCCCGAGTTCTTTTCAGACACTTCAGAATGTTTTTAACTGTCGTCAAATGAGCTTTCCCTCGGCTACTTTGATATCTTGCTACCATGCCTAAGCAAAGTGATATATCCGGGTCTCGACACAAAGAATGCATACATAAGGTTTCCGGTGGAAGCACAAGGAATACCTTTCATGTCATCTATCTCCTTTTCGTCTTAGGGAACATTTTCTTGGATAGATGGATTCCAAGTTTGAAAGGTACGAGTCCTTTCTTGGAATCATGCATGCTGATTCGTTTCAAAAACCAGTGTCTATGTATGAAACTTGCGATAACCCGATCATCCTTTTCGGCGATCTCGAGTTATCTTGATCCCAAGGATATGTCCCTTTTTCCCTAAGTCTTTCATATCAAAAATTTTTTGAAAAAACATGCCCTTACATCCGATCACACCTTCACATCGTTCCCGATGATCACAATGTCATCTACGATAGTACTAAGAATACCAATGCGAGTTAAAAACTTTTTTATACACACAACTTTCAAACTTGTTTTGATCAAACCCATAAGACTTTATTACATGATCAAAACTTTGGTTCCAAGCTCTGGATGCTGTTTGAGTCAGTAAATGGACCTCTTGAGCTTACAAACTAGGTGTTCTTGGCTTTGTTTCAATGAAACCTTGGTGTTGTTGCACATAGATCTCTTTATCAAGACTTCATTAAAAAATTCGTCTTGACATCTATTTGCCAGATTTCAAGGTCGAAGTCTTGCAAAGAATCGATAAGAGAATACTGGATGGACTTAAGCATGGCTATGGGCGTAAAAAAAAAAGTTTCCTCACAATCGATCCCTTTTTTTCTCGAGTATAACCTTTTCGCCATTAGTCTTGCTTTAAAGGTTTCAACCTTCCCGTCCGATCATCTTTTCCTCTTATATACCCACTTGCATCTAATGGGTTTGACCCCATTAAGTGGTTCGACTAGCTCCCCACACTCTATTATGAAACATAGGACCGGCTTTCATTTCTTTGCCAAGAAACCGCATCCTTATCTTGGAATGCCTCGTCATATGTCCATGGGTTCGATTCCAGGGAATCAAGTCCGAGGACTCTCCTATTCCCATGAATCTCTCAAGTTGGTCTAACAACCCTCCCACTATAACGAGGTCTCGGCCAGAAAACGTATCATTTGGTATATCATCTAGCACGCAAGACCGAGGTTTGCCCTCTAAGCTCATTTAAGGTAATCTCATACGGGTTTTCTTTGGTTCTATAGTTTTCTTCCAAAATCTAAAGTGGGTGCGGATGTCCACCTTTTGATCTTGAACTATAGAACATTCACCCTTTGTTCCCTCGGGGTATCCTACAAAAACAACCTTTAATTCCCGATCGAGGATCCAATTTACGGTTTCCTTGTCCAACACGTGAGGGCGGACACCCCAAAGTTCTCATGTGTCTCATACTAGACTTGCGTCCGGTCCACAATTCTTTGGGAACCGATTTGGATAGCACCAAGTTCAGAATGTAAGTCGTTGTTTTCAAGGCATGACCCTTAAGCGACTTCGGGAAGATCCGTATAACTCATCATTGATCTAACTATTTCCAAAAGAATTATGTTGCTTCGCTTCTGCAAACCCCGTTTTGTTGAGGGGTTCCGTGCAGATGAAAGTGGGATACAATCCCTTCATCGGATAAGTAGTTCAAAAACTCATATTTGAGGTATTCGCCTCCACGATCGATCGTAGAGACTTGATCGCTTTTTCCACATGATTCTCTGTTTGAGCCTTAAATTCTTAGAATTTCTCAAAAGCCTCGATTTCATGCTTCATAAGGAAAATGTACCTTGAGTAATCATCAATAAAATTACTCATAACCTCCTCTTTGCTTTGGTTGACATTGAACTACGCACATATGTGTAAACGATCTCTAACACTTCTTTTGGCCCTATTCCCTTGGCTCCAAATGCCCTCTTGGTCATATTACTCTCCAAACATGATTAAGTAGGTTGGAATCGGTTCAACTTGGAGAAAACCCTAGTGAACCATCTCTTACCAACCTTTGGATCCTCTTTCGATTTATATGTCCCTAGTCTTAGATGTCAAAAAGTGTCTCGTTCACATCGATGAACGTTTTTTCGAAAAGCTTGATTGATGTGTTATAGGATACATTTAAGTGAGTGGTGTGCGATTAATTGTATAGAGATCATTCAACAACGTTCCATGATGAGATAAATTTATCAAAAATAAAATTGGTAACAACTTTATTAAAAAGTAACCAAAATATCCATCATAAAAGTTTAGAAACTGAAAATGAATTCTTTCTAAAATTCCGGAACGTAAAGAATATCTCAAAAAAATTAAAACATTGTCTTCAAAAGACAGGTGCACTTCTCCCATCGCTTCAAATTTTGCCACTCAGAAGTAGCATCGCCCGGTGTGATGAGGACCTCACTCCCACTAAGTTGTCGGGTTCGCTTGAACCCCTGTAATGTGAAACAAACATGATTAGTGGATCCCGTATCCACCACCCACAAAATGGGAGGCATACGCCACTAAACAAGTTTCAAACAACTAGTGCGTGAGTATTACCTTTCTCTCCTTTCCTTTTGGGATCGGAACAGGCTGACCTCGATTGTCCTACTCTCCCGCTTTCCAAAGTTTTCCTCATACTTGATCCCATGCTTATATTTGATGTTAAGTCTTCTTGGTTTAACCTTCTTCTCTTTTCATCATCCTTATCACCACTTGATCTAGGATGAAGAGAAGATTTCCGTTTCCCCAAGTTCTTTTCCTCGCGCTCCACTTCCTTTTCAACCAAAGTCAAAGCATTTATAAGATCCTCCACTTTAAAATCTTGATCTTCCATTAGATACTCAAGATAGCGGTGATTATAGCTCTTTGGTAAGGATTGGAGAATGAAATCAACCTTAGTGTTGAAGTCATATTTTTCGCCGAGGATCTCAAGTTCCTCAAATAAAGCACCATAACCCTAAAGACGCGTGTTGTCTTTCATGATCATCCCTTTTTCCAATTTTAATCGAGCAATTTCTTGCTTCACACTTTGATCGCCATATGGGTGCGATGTCCAAACATCGCTTCGAGATTCTTTAAGATGTCTGCGGTGACTCATAATCTTGATGAAGGCCCCTCAACGATCTCGACATATGTGCTTAATTGTTTCCTTCATCAAACCGTTTGCCGACTCCCATTCACCATAAATTATCTCATCCCATATATTAAGATCCTTAGTTGGTTTTTCGGGTTTTGGTGAATCAAGTACCCATTCGGAAGATGATGAGGTTAGGGATGATTTTATTTTGTGTTTCCAACCAAAATAGTTTTCACCAAAAAAGTAAAAGGTCTTTAGGTATATTCGATAGTGGATTAGAAGGTTATACATGATGAACTGAAATAAACAATAATATGCATAAGCACAAATATATCACAAGGTTTGATCACATGCATCATATTAAAATCTCAAAAAAATATGAACATGCATCAGCCAACATCTCAAAACAGTTTAAATAAGCCACGTTGAGTGGGTCATTATTTAAACACATTCAAGCGGGTTACAAACAAGAACAGTTACAAACCCTTAATATCCAGATTAATAGTTGGCTCCCACTTGACCAATATAAAATTGACAGGGACTTCAGAGAAGTATATGCATATCAATTTTATACCTAAGTAATAACCAATATTAAATGCATGATTACTATTTCGCTTTGATCGAGCCTCGTTGGGAGGGTCATCGTCGCCACTAGTAATAACCCACAATCATCCGTTTGGAATTCATTCATGTGAAACCTATCTTTTGACCGTCCCGTTGGGGGAATTTCTCCAAAAGAATTCACAAATAAATAAATCATGGAGGTCAAAATTAATTCAATTTTATTATCCGGAATAAAATTGTCAATTAATTATTTAAACATACTTAGTAATTTTGAAGTTGAGATTTTTCAATTTGGCAACCCTCATGCAAACACATTTAAACAAATTAAATAAAGCATAAAGATGGACAAATAAAATCAAGCAAAACAGAAAAAATAAACATATTGGGCACAATTATCCAATTGTCATGGTTTGATTTTTTCTTGGCTTGATCTTGAAGAAACATCGATCTCGAATTTCTCTCCTTTCGTTAGGTCTCGAAAAAATGGGCCGTCTTTAACTTGCCGCATGTATTTCGCGGCCGGGATACGCTCATGATCCGCCGGCGGCTTGGCCTGAGACACCACAGACCGCCCGGCCCGTGACGATCACCCTTGTCTTACGCCTCTCTATTGTCGGCAGGCCAGCCAGATCTCAAGCGGCGGCGCTTCAGCATCGCCTCGCCTCGCCCGCGACCTCGGAAACACGCCCGGCATCCGCCCGTCCATTTTCGGCTGGAAGGCGCGGCCTCCTGTCGCGACGCTTCGTCCTGCACGGGCTCGATTAAGCCCAAACCTGCCGCCGCGCCCAAAAGCGTTACCCAGCGCCGCCTATACTCGATTCTCGATTTTAGGTCCTTTAATTCTTCGTCTTTTGTTCCCGATCCGGTTACAATTTATTTACAAAAATAAATAAACCTAGATCTAGACTAGTCTATTACATTGATCAAATCAAACAAATCCTAGTCTACTCGTGGATTTTCTCACGAGGCAAAAACAAATCCGAAGCTAATTGAATTAAAAACCACGATTTATATGCATGGAAAAAAAAAATATTAAAATCCATGACAATTGGATACCGCAAAAACAGATCTAACAGTTCTACTATCCAATTTCAAATTTAATGTCCATTTAATTAAATTACAATTTAAAAAATTCAGAGCAAAACAAGTGGCTCGATACGCTTGTTGGGGAATGATTCACACAGATCTATTCGGAGTGAATATTTAAATACAAATTTAATTCATTAATTATTACTAGCATGAATTAATCCTATATTAATTCAAATAATAATTGCAACAACATATCATGCATATAAAAAGCCATGTAAAACCTACATCACGGAATCTACGGGTTTACGTGAGCGTAACGCCTCTCGGGATGGCAAAGTGGCTTTGGTCGGACGGACTAACCAAAAGGACTTCCCAAGTATTCCTTAGCCCTTGCTCGACAATCCGGTGGAAGGATACTCGCGAACAATTAACAAAAAAAAAAAAAAATAAACTTTGTTGCACCACTTATGTGGATTTGCTAATATTTCCAGCACATGGAATTGTACTTGGGAATGAACTAATCATCCCCTATTTATAGGAGGGAGGGTGAACGAAATTTGTGTGAATTTTCAATGTGGGAAAAGACTTTTCTTGGTCACCAAGAAATCTTGAATATATCTCTTATATTCTTTTTCCCATAATTAAAATATTCCACAAAAATCCACCTCCTCTATTTTATGGTGATTTTCGAAAATATTAAGTGTGCAAGAATCCAAGATTTGGATCTTCTTGAATTTATGAGATATTCTTGTATTTCAAGAAATACATATCTTCCATAATATCTTTTCAAGAAAATCAAGAAAATCTTTCTTGCCCACTATATTTCCAAAATTTCGAAACATACTATATAGATAACCAAGTGGGAGATTTCTTGAATTAAATGAGATAATCTTGTATTCCAAGAATACATATCTTCATTTCATAACAAAATTCAAAGAAAATCTTTCTCCCTCTTTTATCCATAATTTTCGAAAATAAGAGGAAAAATTAAGCAACAATATTTATTTTATTTTAATCACATTTTCAGTTATTGGACTATTTGTTGGGCTACTCAGGGGGCCTTTAGGAGAATTAAGATTGGACCTTCTAATGGATCTTGAATATCCAATATTGAGCCACAATATAATTCAAGACCATAAATATTAATTAATCCCACTACATAATTAATATTGCACCATCCACCTTAACCCATATTACAGTCAATATGGCTCCCGGTCATTATTTCCCTTGTTTAAGATTATCTAGCCCATTAATTAATTCAAGCCACTGAAATAGCTTTCCGTTAATTAATATCTTTTGTCCTTGGTCGAGGAACGGTTCAACATTATTATCCATACCGGAAACTAATTCCACTTGCAAGATTTGGTATGATAAAACTTATGAACCTCCCAAGGGGGCAAATCAAGCAAGCGTACTTGCACACGATTCTTCGTATTAAATCTTAGCAATCACATGTGACCGATAATATTGCCCAAGATAAAAAGTATTGAATCTCTCTCTGATTCACTACCCATGATAAGTCAAAACAATAGTTACCAATCTCACGTGATCCTATTTAAGGGACGAAGGTTAAGAAATAACGAACCACTGAGGTCTAATTCTTCCTTGTTCAGTTCTGAAGAATTTATCCTCCTGTAGGTCCTATTCAGCGCATCAGTCATGCACTAGTGTAATCTCTTGGTCAAGACAAACCAATCTGAGCCTTACACCTCAACCTTTCGCGATGGTTGTTCATTTCCATCTAGGTCGTGAATGGCGTACTTTTAGTTACAAGGGACTGTTAATTTAATCTTCTGTGATCTGGTATCACTAAATTAACTACAGTGTAACACCTACTAATTATTGAACAGTTATGCAGTAAATATATATAACATTCAATCATATTTAAAGCATCAGTGATAAACAATTTATTTCAGTAAATAAGTCTGAAAATTCATTTTCGATTATACAAAGTAAAAAGCATACTTTTCAGTATAATCCCCAACAGAAAGATCCAATATACAAGTGGGAAAATATCAAAAATTTTATAGAGACTATCAGAATAGCAGAGGAAGGGATATGAGATCTACTGACAGATCACAAGAAAGGAATCATTCTGATGATAAAAGAGACAACAACAGAAAGAAGGAATTCTGATTACAGGCAAACTGGGAAGTCACCTGACAGATCCTACAAAAGAAATGACTCACCTGGCAGAAGAAATTCCGTGGAGCCTGGAGCATGTTTCAACTGTCAGAAACCAGGTCACTACAGTGCAGACTGTCCTAACCTGACTCCAAAAGAAAGAGAAGATAAGCGGAACAAAAGAGAGCAGAGATACAGAGACAGAAAAGCAATGGTAGCTGATACGACTGGAATAGATGACTCTTATCTGCCTTCCGATGATTCAGGCTACTCATCTGTAGAAGACTTCTGCCTGATGACCAACACTGATGATGTATATGACTTTGATGACCTGATGTTCTCATTTGATGACGACATCTGCCTCATGGCCAAGGACGCTGATCAATCTGAGGTAACTTCTAAACCTTCTGTGTTTTCTGTTTCCACACCTGTTGTGCTAAGCACACCTGCTGGAGAGATTGACCTGCAACTCTACAATGAGCAATTGCTTGATGATCTCTCTAATGCAGTAGACACTTATACAATAGTGGAAGCTGAGAACGATAAGCTGAGGGCAGAGAACATTCAGCTTGTCAAGGAGAATGCTATAAGTAAAGTTGCTGAACTAAAATCAATTGAGACTGTTCAGAAGATGACTGCAGAACTGGAGGTTCTGAAAGTCAACTCTTCTGATTAGGGTAAACTGGTTAAAGAACAACAAACTATTAACAAACAACAGGCTGATGATATCAAAATCCTTCAAGCTAAGTTCGATGAACTCTTCCGACTGCATGAGAGTCTGAAAGCTACTGAGGACAATTTGCGTAAGAAAATAGAGGTTTTCACAAAATTATCTAAAACCGTTTAAGATTTGAACAACTATTTCCGTACAACAACTAATAAGAAGGGAATTGGGTATGAAAACCCTTTTGTATCCTCAAAAGTCCCATCTGGTTCACTTCAGAAAAGTGTAATCAAACGAGTTTCTGATCAAGGTACACGAAAAGCAAAATATGTATCAGATAAGGGAAGAGGATCAGTTGATCAGGCAAGGCAAGTGCCGGATCAGAAAGGGAACATAAATGGACCCCAACTGATCAGACATCAGCAGAGGGATCAATAGAAGAATCTTGTTCTTCTTAAGTGACCTCAGCTAAATCAGCAGAGTAAACTGCTAAGACCATCTATGCCAAAAAGATATGAATCTTTTAATGGTAGCAGTCGTACTTACCCTTACAATCAGAAACCTAGGGCTGCTGCACCTGAGCCCCACTGGATTAAAAGAAGACAAATATCAATAAAAAATCTCAAGTCTTCTGACTCATCCAAGGCTCACACTAATGATCATACTAACCAGATTGCATATGAAGAGACGTATGATTATGTAGACATTTATGGGAGACAAATCAAGCCCTCTGTTTACAACAAAGGTGTCAGATTTGTTTGGATCCCGAAAGGTATTTCTAACCCCCAGGACCCGATTCTACTGGGGTACCTAAAATCTTATTCATCCGCAGGATCGCCTGGGTTTGGCCAATAAAGGAGGTGTACAAGAAACTATCTGGTACATCGATAGTGGATGCTCAAGGCACATGACTGGAAACAAGCATCTCCTCAGTTCATACACAGAACAAGAAGGTCCATGTGTACTCTTTGGTGATGATAACTTTGGTTTTACCAGAGGATTCGGAACCTTAGAGAATGATGATGTACAGGTTACTGGAGTCTCGTATGTCGATGGTTTGAAGCATAAACTGTTATCGATTTCACAATTCTGCAACAACGAATTCAGCGTTGAGTTCTCAACTGATCAATGCACTATCAAGATTCGAGCTACTCAACAGATTTTGCTAACTGGTTCAAGAAAAGGAACGATCTACACTGCATATTGGAACAGTTGTCCAAGAAATACATGCCTGATTGTTAAGAGTTCAAAAAGCAGCAGCTGGATCTGGCACAAGAGAATGAGCCATCTGAACTTTAAAACTCTTAACAAGATAGCAAGGATGTCCCTGGTTGAGGGTCTCCCGAATGAGGTATTCTCTAAAGATCAGACATGTGTCGCATGTCAGAAGGGAAAATAGGTTAAAGCCTCATTCAAGGGGATCCCAGGACCAGCATCCAGCAGAGTATTGCAACTGCTCCACATGGATTTGTTTGGACCAGTTACACCACCTAGTCTCAGCGAACGCAAATACACTCTGGTAATCGTGGATGATAATTCCAAGTTTACCTGGGTTGTATTCTTGTATAAGAAGAATGAGACTACAACAAAGATACTTGAGCTGCTCAAGAAATTACAGAATGAAAAGGGTGTCAGTATTGTAAAAATCAGATCAGATTAAGGTACAGAGTTTCTGAACTCCTTTATTATTGACTTTTGCACTAAGTTTGGTATACAACATAAAACATCAGCCGCCAGAACACCACAACAGAATGGCATAGCAGAACGGAGAAACAGAACACTCAAAGAAGTTGCTCGCACAATGTTGGCTGAACATGCAACTCCAAACCGTTTCTGAGCAGAAGCTATCAACACAGCATGTCACACTCAGAACAGATGTTCTCTGACTAAGATTCACTTCAAAACACCTTATGAACTATGGAAGGGCAGAAAACCTCGTGTTTCTTACTTCCATATTTTTGGGTGCAAGTGTTTCATTCACAACAATGGGAAGAATCAGTTGAAAACTTTTGAAGCCAAGTCAGATGAGAGTATATTCTTAGAATATTCCTCAACCAGCAAAGCTTTCAGGGTGTTCAACAGGCGAACCCTAGTTGTGGAGGAAACACCTCATGTGGTCTTTGACGAGACATCTTCTGAAGAAGAGAAATCCGCCCCAGAATGAGCAGTACCAGATCAAAACGTACCTGATGCTCAGAAAATGGATCAGTTAAGTATCAAAGAAAAGAGATCAGATCACGTAACAGTGTATGTCCCTGAACTTGAGCTTAATGATTCACCAGGTCAATTAGACCCTCAGGTACGTACAACTGTCAATGAAGAAGCTGGTACAGTTGAGACAGTAACAACTGAACCATCTTGCTCAGGGGGAACACCTGATGTTCTGGCGGACAGACATTAACATATGATGATTTCAACATCAGCTGAGACTTGTTCATGCAAAGTGGATCCTATTAATGTACCTCTCCCAATCTCTAGTGATGAATCACTATCAGAAGAGGATGATGTTCTCCAAACTGATGCAAATCAGAAAAGAAGGACCTGGATAACCAGTCATCCAACTGATCTGATCATCGGAGACCCATCTGATAGAGTTAAAACTAAACATCAGATTGGTGAAAGTGTCATGTATTATTGTTATCTGTCTTTGAAGGAACCTACCAGGATAGAAGAAGCTCTACAAGATGCCAACTGGGTTCTGGCTATGCAAGAAGAATTAGAGCAGTTCGAGAGAAATCAGGTTTGGGAACTGGTAGACAGACCAACTCATCAAGATGTGATAGGCACAAAGTGGGTATTTAAGAACAAGAAAGATGATAACAATGTCATAACCAGAAATAAGGCAAAACTTGTTGCTAAGGGGTATTCACAATCAGAAGGGATTGATTATGATGAAATATTTGCACCAGTCGCTAGCCTGAAAACCATTCGGCTATTTCTGGCATATGCTGCCCACAGAGGGTTTATTGTGTATTAGATGGACGTAAAGAGTGCATTTTTAAACGGGGTACTAGCAGAGGAAGTTTATGTTGAACAACCTCCTGGCTTTGAAGTAGGCAATCAGGTGTACCGTTTAAGAAAAGCTCTTTATGGCCTGAAACAAGCTGATACACTATCTCAGTTCTTGATAGACAACAGATTCACTAAAGGAACAGTGGATAGAACCTTATTCAGAATAGAAGATGGTGAAGACATTCTGATGGTTCAGATATATGTGGACGATATCATCTTCGTATCTCCCAACAAGAGCTTATGTGAAAGATTCAGTAAACTGATGCAAGGGAAGTTCGAGATGTCCATGATGGGTCAGATAAATTACTTTCTGGGTCTTCAAGTTAAGCAAAGTACAGAAGGGATATTCATCTGTCAGACAAAGTACACTAGGAATCTGTTGGCTAAGTTTGGAATTCAGAATTGTAATGAAGTCAAAATTCCTATGATGACTGGATTCAAGATGGATCCAGATGAGAATGGTCAGAAAACTAATCAGAAAGAATATAGGGCTCTCATTGGATCTTTATTATACCTGACTGCCAGCAGACTAGATATAACATTTGCAGTAGGTGTATATGCCAGATTTCAGGCAAATCCGATGCAAAGCCACCTGGAAGCAGCTAAGCTAATTCTTAAGTATCTAAAGGGGACAGTAAACCTTGGTTTATTCTACCCATCAGATGATAATCTAGAGCTTAGTGGGTATTCTGATTCTGATTATGGAGGTTGCAGAATAAACAGAAAGTCAACCTCAGGTACATGTCAGTTCTTAGGAAGCAAATTGATCTCTTGGTTCTCAAAGAAACATACATCTGTTGCCACATCTACTACTGAAGCATAATATATGGCCGCAGGAAGCTGTTGCTCCCAACTGCTCTGGCTTAGTCAGCAGCTGAGGGATTATAACATTGTAGCTACAAACGTGCCCATATTCTGTGACAGTAATAGTGCTATTGCAATTACTCAAAATTATGTTTTACACACAAGATGCAAGCATGTGGATGTCAGACATCATTTCATAAGAGATCATGTGGAAAAGAAGAATATCAGAATGGAAAAGATCCATACTGACAAGCAGAGAGCTGATATCTTAACCAAGCCACTAGCTGAAGTCAGATTCAGATAAATGTGTAATGAGCTAGGACTTCTGGACTTAGGAGAAAGAGCACCAGGATTTTTTGGTGGACTGGTCTCCAAGACCAGTTGGTTAAGAAACTGACCAAAGGAAAGAGATCAGTTGAGAAATTGAATCTCAACTGACCAGGAAGAATCAGTCAGAGACTGATCAGAAGAGGGATAACAGTTGAAGGGGGAATTTCAACTGATCTGATAAGATCAGAATAAACCTGATCAGATAAATGGGAGATTGTTGGGAAATACAAAGGGATAGGCAGAAATTAAGATCAACAAAAAATAGTCAGACCTGAACAAACTTCATGTGGTATTGATTGATTACAACATCAGTCAATCAGATACGCATTTCTGATCCTTTGTCTTTTTACTTATATGCAATTATGTGAGCTTTATTTGATTTTACTGTACACATAATTTAATGACGCATGACCTGCGAAGCATTTAATACGAACGCGAGGAATATGTATTAAATGCATTAATTACGCGTTTTTAAATTCAAAAGTTGCGACCTATTGTTTCCCTAACCGCACGATCTGCACTTACTTAAAACCATTTAATCTGGACCATTGATCTAGATTACACGATGTTTGGGTTTCCGATTCAAAAAATCATTTCTTTTTTTCCCTCCCCTTCTAAAACCCTTAATCATTATTGCACACTTCACAAACTCACAATACTCTCTGCAAATTTTACTTCACGCAAAACTTAAAATACTTTCTGCATTTCACCGATTTTACGCCATTTAAATTCATATCTCCTGCGCGTTTAAAACTGGTAAATGCTCTAGGGTTTATGTTTGTGGTTTCATTTCCAAATTTATGGTTATATACATAAGGTTCTCGAATCTAATCACTCCAAACTTTTGCAGAAATGGCACCTAAAGTACGACAAGTTGCAGAAACCGCTCACTCCTCTTCACATGCTTCTCCGGAACCTGAAGATCCAATCTTTAGGAACTTTGCCGATGAAATTATTGAGGAGAGATGTGTCGATTTCAGGACAACCACAGATCCAGAGTCTCTTGAGATTCTGAAACTGCTTAAGGATTGTGGTTTGAAGACATATTGTTCTGCAAGTGCAGATTCAATTTTGTTGGATGGTGCTCTCGAATTTCTTTACAATTTGAGAGACCATGAAGGGGTGTTGTACTCAGAGGTCCAGGGAGAGCATCTGGAGATTACCGATGATGACCTTTACAGGATTTTTCGACTTTCAGCTCCGGCAGATGGGATTATGCCCAATGAATATCTCGCCGCAGAAGATAGTACAATTATCAAACACCTTCTCCGCCCTGTTGATGCTCATCACTCCAAGGGCTTAAAGAAACCGATGTTGAAGCTGAAATATCGGCTGTTGTTTGATATTGTTCAGAAGGTAATCGTGGGAATTACTTACAGTATGGATGTTGTTACTCTGGAAAAGGTCCGGATCATGACTGCCATCATTAACAATGCCAAGGTTAAATGGCTGGAGTTTCTGAAAATGAGGTTATTGGAGGAATCAACCAAGTTTGTGGTAGAAGAAGGGAAAGTCGTTCTCTCTGCCAAGATCACGATGCTGCATAAGATCTCTATGATTCTAATTGACCTAATGAGAGACAGAGATTGGAGCGGGGATGAAATGATCCCCTATAAGCTCTCGCATAAGAAGATGATGTTAGTCAACAGACTGTTACCTGGCCCAGCTGATGATGTTGCAGAAGCAGCTGTTAAATCAGCAACAGAAGTCCGCAGAAAGGGACAAGCCGGTCAGAAGAGAAAAGTTGTTGAACGGAAACCAGAAAAGGGAATTGTCCTTAAGGAGCCATCCCAACCAGCAGCAAAGAAAACCAAATCAGCACCTGAGCTGATGTTGGAGGCAAAGGGAAAAGAAATGAGACAAAGCTGATGGATGAACTGTCTGATTCTGATGATGATGACAATATTCCCATCAGCAGACTACCCCCAAGAGGACCTGGTCAGGCTTCCAAGATGACATCTCATAGTGCTGCTCAGACTTAGCCTCTGCAGCAGACCCTTCAGGTTCCCTCTGTCCCTATTGAATCTAAGCATCTGGATACTTCATCTCCTCAACACATGGCAAATCCAGATCCTCTTTCTGCTATGCCATTTTCTCCATCTCTCTCGCCCGAGCCAGAACCAGAAATTCTCTCCTTCACAGAGAAAATAATCAGACGGCGACTAGAGAAAATGCTGGAGGGTAGATACCCGGAGTTGGATATCAGACCAGATGCAAAGGCCACAGTTCTCAATGTGCTCACCTGGAGAGACATCAGACTGAAGAAATTTGAGGACTTCGGAACTGTTCTAGAGCAAAAAGGTGGAGTCCGCCCCTTTCTTGAATATGAGCTGGAAATGAGAAAGATAGCAGGTTTGAGACTGCTCCAGATTTGATTTCTGATGATGCGGTGGCTGGCTTGATCACAAGACAGCTGGGAACGCCGGACACAACAATGCATCGAGAAATGACCCACAAAATGGTCAAGTATAGTCGGGTAATGGGGCAAATGAAAGATTATGATGATGATGAAGAAAAAATGGGTGATGCTGGTCCAATCAGTATTGAAGAGATCTTCGAGCAAATGGCTGATACTGAGAAGACAGCGAAAGAAGTAATGATCATCGAAGAACCTGAAGAAGTTGCCGATGAAGTTGTTGTGGGAGATACGACACAGTCCCCATCAGCTGAGGCACAATCAGCCGAGCATGTGATTGATCTGACTGCTGGAGGGAGTCAAGCTGAGGATATGGAGGTCGAAGGCCCCTCGACATCAGCAGGTCAAGTAATGCAGATCCTTCAAACTTCTCCATCTTTCGAAGAGAATCTGATGAAGTACATCAAGAACACCTTCAGAGCGAACATGACTTAGATGTTTCATGATGATGTGAGCTTCTTTGTACCAAGACAACTGAAGAAGGCCATCAGAACTGAACGAGAATATGTATCTTCTCACTGCACAAGAATTTATGAAGAATTGAGAGATACAAAATCTGACAAGATGGTGGAAGTGAACGAGAAATTGGCCAAGATTGAAGAGACCAGAAATCAGCAGTTCACTCTAATGTTGAATGAGAAGATGGCTGAATTGACCAAGATACAAAATGATCTTGCTGGTGCTACAAAAAGGGTCAATTCTGCTGCTGATAAGTTTAAAAATCTGTTCGAAAAGGTCAGCCCCATTGTGGATAAAGCTCAATCTTCGATGCTGACTTTAATCGAGAAGACAAGTCCTACTGATGAATCTTCTGCCCTTGGAACTTTAAAGCAATATCTTGGAAGCAAATTGGTAACCTCAGTTCTGAGCTGAAAGCTCTTTTTGAGGGAACCAAAAAAGGGGAAGAAGAGAAAGATGCTGAAACTCAGGAAAGACTGAATCAGGTAGAGAACTTTGTAGCTGGGATCCAGATCACCCGGGAAAAGAAAAGACTAAAGAAAGATGCCCAAATAGTTGCAGAGTTAGAAGAAGTAATTTCTTCTTCCTCTACTGAATCAGTAGAACGTGCCAAGAAGGGCAAGAAACCTGCTGCTGCTACAAAGAAAAAGAAGACATCAGAAGCAGACAAAAGGAAAGCCAAAGAGCTGAAGAAGGCAGAGCTGGACAGACAGAAAAGATTAGAAGAAGCTTCAAGCCTCAATAAGTAATACAGAATGAGAAAGAAGAAAGGGCTTGTAGCTGAATCTGGAGAAGGTGCACATCTTGTTGAGCCAATTCTTCCTGTCGATGTGGATGTGATTGTAAAGCCAGACAAAAACATGGTAAAAGAATGGAGACTGATCAAAGGCGAATGGTATATCTCGGCTTATATCAATCAGGTTATTCCAACCAATGTGGACAAGGATGAGATATTCAGAGATTGGTTGAGTAACAAGCATCCGGCATTTTATGATAATATCATGAGGGGAGCCAAGAAACTGAGTTGCATACCTGTTGCCCCCGAGGTCGAAACCATGGATTACAAGAAGACCCCAGACGGGAAGATAGACAAGATTGCCTTCAACGCAACTCTCAACAAATGTCTTGCTCAAGATGACATCTTCGATGAAAGTAAAGTTGCAGAAGTCAAGGCAAGATTGTTCGAGATGTGTGTTGTGCCAGCAGAAGAAATATATTGAAGATATCAGAAGACCCTTTTGTAAGATCAGATTAGGATATTTTCATTATGTACCTGTAATTTCTACATCTTTTAATGAAATATTCTACTTTTCTGATCTTAAGACAAATTCTCATTGTCTTCTGATATACTGTTTTTCTTTACTGATATTTAACTTCTTTCTGGGTAATGTTTTGGTTCCATCAAAAAAGGGAAAAATTGTTGGGAAATTTATAGTTTTGATGGAAGTTCCAAAACAGTTGTAATAGGACCAGTCGAACCTGTTAGTCGACTGATGATTTGATAGGAAACCAGCTGAACATGTTAGACAGCTGATGAATTAGACTAGGTCACATTTTGAGGGGGAACTTAAAAATGCATAAGCAGCAAAGATCAGCAGCGAAGATAAGCAGCGAAGATCAGTAGCGGAGATCAGTAGCGGGAATCAGAAGAAGCGATCTGAAGACGCAGCAGATCAGAAGACCTATTCTACGAAGACATCAGCAGAGTCGATTGGTTGAAGCTAAGACAACCATATCAGAAGACTCAAGGCGACTGATCAGTAGAGTATTGATCAGTTCAAGCTTAGTCAGAAAAGTGATATGCAGAACTACTTATCCAAGGCATACGCTGTAAATCAGACCAGAAGAATGTCAACATAGTTGGCTTTACAAGACGCCGAATGAGTGTACTTGTTAGCCACTAAGGGGTCGACACGTATGTACGAATCTGACGTTGCAGGATATGGCATATCAGGGCAAACGACTACAAAGGACAAATACGCATGAGACGATAGGCCTTCCTGAGCATGTCAAATCACGCCTGCAAGCTACCAAAAATAGCCTGAAATTCAAATTGCTCTCCAACGGCTCTTTTGATTTCAAGGTCTATAAATATGGTATCAAACCTTCATAGTGAAGACACGGAAATTATCATCAAGCTCAAGTTACAGCAATTTCCGCACGAAGAACACAAAATCAAGAAAATTTCTAAGTGTTCATCCCATTGTTCTTAGCATAGAAATCTTATCCTATTAGCTTTAGGCTACACAAATACTAGGATAGATTTCCAGGTGGAACACTACAAATCTTATACCCAAACCCAAAAGTTAGGTTAAGTTTGTTTTGCAAGATTTTAGACTAGGGTTTCTAGTTTCTGATTTCTGGGATTGGTTGAGTGAGAACTCCTTAAACATCTGTTGTATTGTGTTGGACTAACACATTAAACTAAGTCCAGTTGGTTAAGTTGGTGCCCCTGCTGATAGGGAAGAGTGGACGTAAGGCTGGTTGTCTGAACCACTATAAAAATCTTGCGTGCTTTTATCCGATTTACTCGCTTTTACACTATAAAGACACTACCTGATTTGATATTGCATACATATTCTGAGTCTGGATCAGTTTTGCATCAAGCAACTGATCTGATCAGCTTGACACTTTGTCATCTGATTGAAAACAGATAAGCAAAAAATCGATTCTACAAAACGGTTTTTCACACACGGTTAAAAACTTAGCTTCAAGTGACATCGCTTAAACCGATATACACAAAACCGACCGCCTCAGCGATTAGTAAGTTGGATATCAGTCCAAACTGATCTGCCCTCAGGCGATTAGTAAGTTGGATATCAGTCCAAACTGATCCACACGCACTCTGATCAGGCATACTTGTTATCACACCTGATCTTGCACAAAAAGTTTTTTAAGTCTATTCACCCCTCTAGACTTACGCCTCTTAAAACTCCGTTCGGGACCTACAAAAAATCTATAAAATTGCTCTAAATCAACCATCTACACCCTAAACACTAAATAATTAATGAACCATAGATTATGACCTATTCGGGCCGGGTGAACCATGAATCACTTGGGCCGAGTGAACCATGAACCACTCAATTTTGTCTTGCCTTCACCAATTACAGAATTTGGTTGTAAATTAAAGTTTTTGCATGTATGAAAATTTTCATACTAGACTTTGTCTTGATGCTTTAACACTATGGAAGAGTTGGATGTGATTTATGCTAAGTTGTACCCCGTCTCATGCATAAGACTGGCTCATATAAATTTTTGTCTTAATAATAAATGTTGATTAGGTAAGTTAAACACTATTTGCAGTCGTGATATATTTTGGGTCCATGGATGTCAGTCCATATTTTTAAAAAAAAAATTATAATTTCGTTATCGTAAAGATATATTTAAAATTTAAATTTTGAACGTATTGTAATTCAAGTATTAATATTATTTTAGTTTAAGTATTAATTATTGCAATAATAAAAAAATTCTATTATGCTTTTACATTTATTAATTATTAATTATATCTTGAAAATTACTTGAAAATTTGGTCAACTAAATCAAATTTCACAATTTTTGTTATATATTGAGTATATCTTGGGTCAACTAATTAATTTGGAAATTTGGACTCCTATATATTTTCAACTAATCTGCAATTATTAAGTATTAATTACATAAGATCTTTCTTAATTATTGAATATTTTAATTAAGAGAAAATTTTTGTTTTTTTTTTCGACCAAAATTAAGAGAAAAAATTTGTTCAATAAATCAATTTGGAAATTTGGATTGTTAATATAATATTGTCAACTAATTATTAATGGTACCTTGTCAATCACTTTTGAAAATTTGTTCAACTAATTAATTTTCACAAATTTTATTATATATTGAGTATATTTACATTGCATAACATTAATTATTTTAAGTACGTAATTTATATATATTAATTAAGCATACATATCTGAATTATCAATTAACTATGAATTTAGAAAAGAAAAAAAAATTGAATCAAATAATTTAAAAAATATATATCATATAACATAAATAAATAATACATTATATATATTAATTGTTAAGTCAATGAAATAAATTAACCATAATATTGCAATTTTTTTCTTTTTATAGATACGTTTATAACATTTGAGAAAGAAACAAATAAAAAATAAAATTCATAGTTTGTCAAAAATAAGATAATCATGTATATAGATATTAGTCAAATATTTTCTATAATTCTTGATCCGAGTTTCAATATGAAATAAATAATTTGAGATTGGATATGTTCTTGAATTTGCAATATTAACTAATATTGTTAATTATATCTTATTGCATTGATTTCTAAAAAATATACTTAAATCTCCATAAAATTTTGGAACAAATCTATGACTGCGCCAATAAAAAAAAATAGATAGGCAAAGGGAATATATAGAATAAAAATTCATGGACAAATGTATTGACTATATCAAAAATTTAATCATATGCAACGAAATTATAGTTGAAGAAAAGAACAGTCATTACAATATTAGAAAATTAGATCATATTCGAATAAAGTATATTTAGGAGACGAATATCAGTTACATTAGAATATACAAAAAATGTAAACATTAAACGAAACTTGTTAATATGTTATCGACTTCATTGTAGACATCAACCCATCTTCATGTATCCATTTCCACGTATAACCTTCTCGTTCTCCAAAGACAATCTTCTCAATGATAATATATAAATTTGAAAATCAAATACGTTTATTAGAATATGAAAAACAATACGAATAAAATATGAACAAAATAGAAATAAAGAAATCACATTGTTCTCCTAAAGTAATCTTCTCCACAATAATAACTAAATTTGAAAATCACAAAACAATTATTAGTTAAATTACTGCAAAAAAATAGAAACAACAAATGCAAAATGATGCAACAATAATGAAACTGACACCAACAAATATGATCTAACAAATAATATATATATATATTCGTCATTTTTAACAAATGAGAAATATGATATGAAACCATAAGACGACGACAAAAAGAATTGACTGAGAATTTGAGATGAAGAGAGGAGAAACAGTGAAATAGAATGGGGAAAAAATGAATAAGATATTCCACAATTTATAGGAAATGGAAACAAAATCAACGGTTGAGATTAAAACAACACACAAAGTAAATGAGATTAGAGGGATTTAAAATAGAGGAATATGGTTTTGCCACATCACCTGCCACATCATTTTATGACTTGCCACATCATTTTATAGATTATTTGCATTATAGAGATTATAGATAGATATCATATAATCAGCTGTTAAATATAATTATTATATATTAATCTTAGTTTTTTGGGTTTAATCAATTTTTTTTATTTAGTCTTGGTATTCTAAAACTTTTATTTATTGACAAAAACTCATATGAGACGGTCTCATGTATGAGACGGGGTACAATACACATATTTTAAAAAATTTGATATAAAAACTTGAATTTTCTCTATAATTTGGTCCCCTCACCAAACAATCCTGGTTCCGCCCCTGATGGCTACTGACAATAATATTATAGCATAAGAAATTGATCTCAATAAAAATAATAAATTAGTAAAATATAAATAACTGATTAACTTCTTAACGAATAAGAGAGCAAAATAAAATTTTTAACGCAAAATTTATTTATAACTTATCTCCCTATATTACTAATAAAAAGGTTTTTTTTTTATGTGTGTTTTAAGTTTGAATTAAATGAGGGGAATGAGATCAACTGTTCAATGAACAGTGGAATCGAACCGTTGAATGAGGAGTCGAGTTTTTAAAAGATGTCAGTAAGTATTATTATTGTTAAACCCAGAAAATCGCTACTTCTTTCTCACTTATCCCCCTTCTTCTCTTTTTTATAATTTATTTTTCAAACTCAATGAATTGCTCAATGGATATACTGATTTTATTTGATGAATTACGTTTCAATAAGATAGATTAAGGTTTTTAGTATCAAAATTTAATATATCTTCTGAATTTTTCGCATTTTTACAGGTTTTATTTATACAATAGCATACCTTTTTTCATAAATTAATACACAATACACAAGTTTTGAATATCTTACATGTGATACTATATGGACAAGTATGTATTACTTCTGGACAAATATGTGTTATTTATTCTTACAGTAACACATATTTTACTTAACAATAACACAATATTGTCCTATTAGTAATACAGATTGAGACCGAGTTTTTCTTTTTATCTTGCGCGAATTTTTTAAAAAGAAGTGTTTAATTCGGTTTCAACCCGCGAGTTTTCTACCCATTCCTTAAATATAAAGATATTGCACCGTAAAATATTTCACAGGGGATAAATAGTGTGTTTAATTCGGTTTCAACCCGCGAGTTTTGAAATATTTTTTTATTTAATTTTACAAGGATAAATAGTGTGTTGTACTAATAGAATACAGTGTAATTGCAATGTAGTACACTAAATGGAGAGTGATAGCAATCTAGTACATTTTGCCCAAAAATTAGCAACCTAGTACAATTTTAGTGGGTTGAAAAACCATTGCTGCCCTTGAGTTGATAAAATATTGTTTTAGGTTTATTAATTAAATTAAAATTGTCTAATCATGCTCTTACACACCATCTTACACACACTTACACACCATCTTACACACACATGGTCAAAAACACCCCACACTCCCCATTTCAATCACTCTCCCATTTTCTCTCTCTCTCTCTCCCATTCCTCCCTCTCTCTTCCAAATTTCTCTCACAAAAAACCTTTTCTTTTCTCTGCAAATGATATGCCATCATCATTTTCTGTCTTTCTATCTCTCTCAATCTCACTCTAAGGAAAACGATGGAGGTGTGGTTGTGCGAGGGAAAACGGCGGCGTTGGTGGAAGGGGGTTTCATCGTTGGTTGTGGCGGCGGCAATTGTGCCGGCGATTGTGGTTGTTTTCACGGCGCGACGATTGTGGCGGCGGATTTGTACAGATCCGCCGCCGTTTTGTAGTTGATGGGTGGTGGTGGTGAGTCGCGGTGGTGGTGGATCTATGGAGGCTGAATAGATCTAGGGGTTTTCGGGGTGTGGGATGAAGATGGAAGATTCGCCAAGGGATGGAGGCGGCTGTGGTGGGGCCGGTGTTTTCGTGAACCCAATGGGGATGGCGATGGAGAGGGCGTTGGATTCTTTCTCATCTAAGTTATTTTCCCCCGAATTAGATTTCATCCCCAAATTAGCAATATTTTTTTTTCATTCCCAATGGATGTTTAAAATTTTGGGGTTCCCCTCTCCAAATCTTCTCCTTTGGCTTAATCAGCCAGGCTATGCATTGTTGAGAGATGGCGGTGGTATACTGGAGAAACTGATTTGATTAGTAAGAGCATAAACTGATTTGTTGTCTATTAATATAAGAGGTAAGAGTAGAAACATATTTTTTAAGTTATATACAATCTTTACGTATATGCAATTTTTTAAGTTATATACAATCTTTACGCGTGCATGCAATATAATATATACGCGTGTAATTTTTTAATATATGCAACTTTTTTATTTTTCTGGACAATGCGTTTTTATAGATATATGGGTATGGTGAAAATGGATTTGTGGGCTTTGTGCAGAGGCCGTGAAAGATGGGGAAATTTTGAAACTGGATATGATTTTTTTTGTGATTTACACTTGTTGCAATTTTTTTTACTCTTGTGCAATGTAAATTCATGTATACAATGTAATGTGCTTTTATGCAATGTTTTTGGTATATATGCAATTCTTAAGTACACAAAGTGTTTTAGTATATGCTTTTTTTTTATATGCAATTTTTTTTCATATACAATGTAAATTAAGTATATGTAATATTTTTTTACTGGGAGGACACTGCGTATATAGGTATATGTATTTTTTATTTTTTTCAGTATTAAAAAAAGAAATAATTATATTTTTTAAAATTTGTAAAATGTTTGCAATTTTTTTCTATAATTAAACGTAAAAATTGTGAAAAATGCACAAAAATTAAAAAAATAATATCATTTTGTAGGATATGTAATGATTTATTATTGAACAACCTATTTTTATAGGTATATGCAATATTTTTAATCTAAAAATAGATAATAAAAAATACACATATAAGACAATATTATAATTACAATTAAAAATAAATTGTATACATTAAATGAGACAAGATACAAAAAAGGCGACAAGACACAAAAAAAATCATCACCTTTTTTAAAGTGATGTGACCGATGGAGAAGAAAGTGGAAAATGAAAAAAAAAATACACATATAAGCCAATATTATAATTACAATTAAAAATAAAGTGAATACATTAAATGTGACAAGATACAAAAAAGGTTATAAGATACAAAAAAGTCATCATCTTTTTTAAAATGATGTGACCGATGGAGGAGAAAGTGGAAAATGAAAATAAGGGTATTTTTGTCAAATTATATGCTTCAAAAAGTAAAAATGTACTCCATTGTTATTTTTCATTTCCCATGGTACCTATTAGTTTTTTGCCCATAGAATACATCGATGGAGTGTTCGTTCAATTTGGAAAAAATATTAAAGAGCTAATTTGCAAGATGTAACTTGTCCCAATATAAAATCATACCTAGTCTAATAATTATACAAACCCCACCCCACATATATATGCTCATATCGATTTACCATTGTAAATTCAATTCAAACTATGGTACGTGGCATTTTGCTATATGTAACCACATCTATATCCTTATTGAATTTTGACAGGTTTTTTTCTTTTCTTTTTTATTTTAATTTTTGATAAAAAAATTTTATACTGTAAAAATTATGTCATTACTCTTATAAATTAATATCATAATATTTATCAATTGTCATAATTACACTTAAAAATTAATATAATAGTATTATTACATTTAAAAATTAATATCATAACAATATTAATTATAATAATATTTATTAATAAATTTAATGATATTAATATTACACTATGAATACTAGTAATTGAACCTGTGCGATGCACGGTTAGAGTGGAATAATTGTTTTAATAGTGAGTAATATAATTTTCGAAAAACTCTTTAAGAATAACATTTTAGCTAATTCATATTTAATACACAATTTTAAAATAAATTGATTCGTTAAGACTGAAAATTTCAAAACACGCCCAAAATGAATTTTAAGAAATCATAATTTGTGATTCATATGATCCAAGAAGAATATACATACATTAAGCAAAAGTATCAGGGAGACACGTCTCATCAGGGTCAAGATCAACAATTTCTGAACTATCATCATTCGTAGTAAACAATTCTCTAAAAATCGGATATTTGACATAGCAATAAACACATACACGTATAGATGATAAAAAAAATTAATTAAGAAAAAGAACAAACGTGAATAATAATAAATATTAAATTAAACTTATAATTTTTTATATAAAAAAAGTATCATGGTGTGAGTTTATTGCTTGAAGCTTCTAAGGTGATGAAATTAGAATGACCGGTGTTTGTATATATATATAGATACATGATGAGAAAGAATTTAGAAAAATAATAATAAATTTTAAAAAAATCTAATAAAATATTTTTTGAGAAATTAATAGATTTGATCATGAATTTATTTGGGATATACAAATTTGATCATAATTTAATTTGAAATATATTATAATACTGAAATATTTTTTATTTTTTAAACGTGGAAAGAAGAAGTCTGTTTCGAGAAAGACTGCTGAATTTTTCAAAAGTTCTTCTTGAAAAGTATCATCACCTAATCGTATGTAATTTTACTTTAGTGTAATTTGGGTCGGCAAGTAAGATACTATTGGCTTTCCAAATTTTGATAATCATATCTAATGATTAACCATATATAATCAACCATTATATTATAAGATATTCGAAAGAAAGTTTATAAAGATTTTTTTTAATCCATTATTATTTGTTAATATATTTTTTATAAATTCATCTCCCGATTTAACAATATCTTTTTGCGAAAAAATTCAATAGTTTTTAAATTTGGGCGATTTTCGCTTTTATATATAGGTTAATTCTAAATAAATACACGATATTTTGGTCAAATATCAATTTAATCACGACCTTCAAGATTTTTGTATTAAAGTCCAACCTTTGATATTGTTGCAAATTGATACACATTTTTTTCTCCGGCCGCGAAGAGCTGAAGTGACTCACCAAAGCATGTGTATACTTGTCAGTTAGGATGATGCATATTAAATAATATTTTTAAAAATTATTCCACATAATATTACACATTTTTTAAATAAATTAAAACAAAAAATAATAATTAAAAGAAGTTAAAATCTAAAAATAAAACAATTAAAATATAAATAAAAAATAAAATTTATATTCATTTCATAAAATTGATCGAATCTCAATAAATAATTCACAAATTTAGTTTAAGGAGATCGACTACAATAAGAAGAACAAGTGAGGGGTTGAGGAGTGACAATAAACAATGAGTGAATTGAATGGAGGGAGAGAAACTAAGGGATTACATTTAATTTTGAAACATGGAAATATATTTAATTTTGAAACATTGACGGTGAGAATTATTTTTTAAGGTTTGGAATTTAAATTTAAGTAATTTATTTTATTTTTTTAGATTTTATTTTTATTTTGTTTTTAATTCACTTTTTAAATATTTTTTATATTTATGATTTAGACATTTCATCCTACGTGTAGTCTGACATAACAAAAATAATAGTTTCGGCGAGTCACATCGTCTCTTCACGGTAGGTGAAAAAAAAACGTGTATTAATTTGCAACAATATCAAAGGTTGGACTTTTATACAATAATTTTGAAGGTCGTGATTAAATTGATATTTGATCTAAAGGTCGTGTATTTATTTAGAATTAATTATTTATATATATATATATATATATATATATATATATATATAAATTATGAATGACGATTAAAAACCCTAACCTTTACTTAGTTTTGAACGAATCTTTTAGAATTCTTTGAAGTGCCACTCAAAGCCTTGAAGCAAAATCAGGCTTTTGAGCAATCAATCCTGGAAGATAGTCCCTCAGAATCAGATTAACAGGAAAAAGTAACATGAATAAAATACTTGTTACATATATACATAAATAAATTAAATAAAAGAATAATGTACTTGCTTACAGTTAGAAGATTATAAAAATAAAAATAGTAAGGTGTAGAATGTGAAAGCATGCGTGGCTGTTGTTTTAGAGAAAAAAGAGGGTTAAAAGCAAAAGACCCATACAGAATTCACATTCCCCCACTTTTCGTCTGATTTGAAATCTTTTCTTCTGGGTCCCACCAATTTATAGTTTAATTTATTTTATGCGGCTTTAATTTATTATTTTATTATATTATCATACATTTATCTTTTAATTACTTAAGAACAAACAGACAAAATTATTTAATTTATATCATATGAGAGGAAAGTTTTATATAAAAATAAAGTGTGTATATATAGGTTACTAATTAGTGATTGATTTTCTGTTATAAATGATTAGTTATATGATGCAAATTAGTGCTTTTGTCTTAATATAATATATACCTTTAGATACAGGTGTATGTCACAATGTACAGGAAATGGCTGCTTGGTGTGTGATTACCTTTTCTTGCTTGCCACTATGTTGATTATAAATATTATTGATCGATACTTTTTAGTAGGTTATTGTTATAATTATTAGATATTATATACTTCCAAGTTTCGAGAAGGCTAAATAAATTTCTTTCACTACTAAATATTGATGTTTTGTCATACTATAATTTAAATTTGGATTGTTTTATGTTTTCTTATTTTATTGTTCATCTAGATTCGGATATTCTTTTCGTGTTTTTATTGATTTTTGTTCATATAACTACTACTTACATCTTATTTATACATTAACACATTTGTATTTATATAATTACACATCTTTCAATATGACATTACAGAACAAAATCCATGATCATTTCATGACTATGTTAGGTATGCTATCTGGGAATAAAGGGAGCAATATTGTCATTGGACTGTGGATATGTATGGTTTGGCTAATTTGGAAGGGGGGAATTAAATGTATTACTCTTTGAAGATAAAAGTTTTGTGATGCAGCACGAAAGACGTGATACTGGGCAATTTTCTCAATCTCTGTTGATTCCCACAGGAATATCGGCAAAGAGGAAATAAGAGAAAACTCTCTCAACAATATTTTTCATATAATCAAAAGCTCCTTTACAATAATCTTAAGACTCATATTTATAATCGAAAACTAGGGTTTTAGGTGTGTAAGCCCTAAAAGCGCGACCCACTAATAATTAATTAAAACTTAAATAAAGCCCTAAACTATAAAATATAAATAAATAATTACAATGCAATATTATCTCCATCATTTTGATGAGGCGAAAGTGATAGAAGAAATTAAAGGGCGGTTTTGGAGTTGGTGTTCTATGAGATACTCGAACTTATGTAATTATTCCTTTAAAGATTGGCTTGAGAATCCTAAGAAACTATTAGATTGCTAGTTTACTCAAGGTGTGCTTGGTTGGATACTTTTGACGGTGGGGGAATGGGAATGGAATGAGGTATGTGTTTCATTCCTTTCCATGTTTCATTCCTTTCCATCTAGGTGAGGTATGAGTTTCATTTCTTTCCCATATCATACCCTTACCCTTTCCATTCCTCTACAATTTACCAAGCACCCTCTCATTTTTTAGAGTCTTAGACTCTTTGTACTGGGTATTCCGTATACCCATCTGTCTAATTTTAATAATATGTTCTTTTGCCGTTCAAAAAAAACATATATAATACATGCTTATTCATATGGTAATATATGTTTTACTTGTGTGTTTTTCCTTTTTGTTTTGACTTTTTTTAAGACCCAATTAACACGTAACTTTCAACTTATTTTTTATCCCTTTTTTAAATATATTAATATTGCATGTGTAATATTGCAAAGGAATTCGAATGTACTTATTTCTAAACAAGTCAAGTGGGGGTCCCTTTTATTTAAGGGTGGGTGCATCTTTTCGCATAATAATAACAAGATTTGAATTAGACTCGACTTGCCGACCTAACCACATGCACTTTGTACCGACCAACACATAGTGCCATTTTTTTAACTAAAACAAGCTAACTACAAATATTATTTAATTTGATCAGAGTGCATGTGCTAGTAATACTTTGTAAATATTATTAACATGTTTAATAATTAATGTAGCGCTCATTAATTAAATAAATAACTTCAAATGATAATAAAATATATCCTCGTGATTTTGGAGTTGGTGCACGGTGAAATATTCCTCGTTCTGTAATTTCTCGTTCTCTGATTGACTAGAAAATCCTATAAAAATTTTAGATTGCTAAAGTCCATGTATAGTTGCTTGGTACTGTACAGGATACTCTTGTTCTCATTCTTTTATGAAGTTCTCATTCTTTTATGAATAAAAGAACTTTTACCTATTTAAAAAAATGATAATAAAATATTTGATATTTACACACCTACCAAACGTGAAAATGCGATCGCCATAGGAAAAGGGAGCATTAACTCCCGATTTGTATATTCATGAGATTATTTATATGAGTAAATCTTTCGTGAATTTGAGTTCACGTGAATTTTTTTTCTCGAGTGTCATTATTATGCATAAATATTATTACTGTTATGTATATGCATAACAATGCTAGTACTTATACATAATTTATTTATATTCCCTTGCAGAAAAATCGATGATCGTGTGAGGTTACAACCATGAGCACCCGACATTTTGGGGGGAATTTTTTTTTAGGTCAATAATTTAGGGGTTGTGTTTAAGGACAATAATTTTATAAACTCTAAAATATAGGACAATATATTTTAAAATTCGTAGATATAGAATAATATGTTGATATGCAAATTATGGGGCTGAAGGAGGCATAAACCGGCCCTGCCTCGTTGCCACGCCTAACCACAAATTAAATGTAAAGATCGGGATATTTGGATTGGATTGATTTAATAAACCCTAAATCATAAACAATTCATAAATATATGGTACGTGTTGATTTAATAAAGCACAGAAAAATACTAATTTACCCTAAATTATAAGAAAATCAAAGAGTTGGAGCATGTGGCTATAGTAATCGAAGAGGATGAGGGAATCATAGAAGGGGATAAATTGAAAGAAACCAAGAATTTGATCCACATATTACATATATGATATATCTATGTGAAAATGATGATGTCATGGAAAGGTCAATTTGACATCATTATGATGATCAACGAATTGGGTGTCTTTATATGGCATGGGCAATATAGCTTGTCCTTTTTGATAAATTCAAAAATTAATCATAATGTCTCTCTACCTATGTACTCCCTCCGTCCCAAGATGACTTAAACAGTTACTGTTTCGCTCGTGTTTTAGCGAACAAATTTTTTATTAGTATACGAAATGATAAATTAATTTTAAGAAATGCGTAAGTATGATAGAGGAATGGTAAGACTATCATACCCCACCTTAAAAATCATTTTATTATTTCAAATACTAATAAACAATTCGTTCGCTAAAACACGAGTAAAAAAATAAGTGTTCAAGTAATCTTGAGACGGAGGGAGCATTATATATATATATGTATTTATGTGTATGTACATATGCAGATACTGCATGACTTTGTTTCACTGGTCCTATTTTTGTTCATTCTCCTTTGTATTTATTATGTTCTCTCACTATTAATTATCCTTACAAGTATATCATAAATTTCCACAATGTCAGAAGTCAGGAATTTTCGCACGCTTCATCTCGATCAATAGGTATCTCAAAAGTTAGGGCCATTTAGTTACTCACTTTTTTTTTAGGGTTCAAAGCATAAACACTAAACAAATTGATGCTCCTGAGCGAAAGACATAATATGTCGAGAAATATCATATCCAATCCAAGCTTGAGGGAGGAGAGATTTAATAGCGATCTTAGCCAGGTTATGAGCTTCGATGTTGTGATTGCGTGGGCAATATCGAACTCCCGACACTGAGGAGTTCCGAGTTAATTTCTGGGCCGCGAGGATTAGACTTTCTTCATATCCTTTAAAGGGCTCGTCAGTGGAGATGACACTTGTAGCTTCTTTTGAGTCAGAAAGGATCGTGATAGTCTCCCGAGAGATAGTGTTCCAATAAGATATTCCGTCCATGATGGCTATGATTTCAGAGCAAGCACAGATCCCGGAGGATTAATGTTATGACATCCGGCTGCAAAGGGTTTTCTATCTTTGTCATAAAGGAAGAAGCCAACTGCAAAGGCCTTGGATGACTCTTTGTAGGCCGCATCTACCTTCATAATAAAGTTATCTTGAAAAAGCTTGGTGTTGTAAGACTAAGCGGAGTTGGGAAGTGTAGTGTTTCCCACAGTGAGTTTGGTCTTTTCGTAGTGGAATTGCTCCAGGAAGGCCTCGGTCCAGTTGGCTTGAATTTTCCGTCCTAGGTGGGTTCCGTCTTTAGAGTGTAGGGTGTCGCATCTCTCTTTCCAGACTCCCCAAATCTTAGTAGCAACTTGCTCCAGTTCGGAATTCTCCATGGTAAGAATTAGGTGAATGGCCATACTATCATCTGAGACTCCCCTTGCTTTCTTTATAAAAGGCCACCATTTTGTTTTGTTCCAAGCTCCTTTTACTCCCTGACAAAAGAAAAGGACATGATTAGTATTGGCATTAGGGTGTCCACAAATGACGCACCTGGGGTGACACGGGACGTGATGCGCTGCGAGGTTAATTTTCAATTGCAATTGCATTTTTTCCATTTTCCAAAGGAAGATTCGACTTTTGGGGGATATTGAGATTCCAGATCCTGGACCAAAAGGTAGGAGACATACTTGACGAAGCAATGTCTCTGTTGTCGGTAATGGAGGAAGTTGGGTGAGCGTTCAAATGGTCGATTTATGAAAGATAAAGACCTTTTTGGAGTAGCGCCAGAAGCGGGAATCGGAGAGGCACTGGTGATCAATAGGGATTTTTTTAATAGCTTATGTCTCGTAATTGAGAAAAAGTTTGTTGAGTTTAGACTGGTCCCACTCATGAGAAGTCGAAATGAGCTCATGAACTTTGATGTTGTTGTCGTAGGTGGTGCAGGAGGTGATCTTTCCAGAAGAGAGATTTGGTATCCAAAGATCTTTTCTCACTTGTACCTTATTTCCGTCATGAATTTTCCAAAAGAGGCCCTCGGAAATAATAGGTTTGCTCCACATTATCGAGCGCCAAATATAGGAGGGGTTAGATCCTAAGGTAGCCTCCATTTTTTGGACCTGTATTCCTTATGCTCTGTTTCCATTTTTTTATTTTTTTAAAACTATACCATGTTTCCTTCAATTAAGGCTTTTTTCACTAATGAAAAAGATTGCAAACGCAAATTTATATCTATTGAATGTTGACGATTTTAATTCTATATAAATGAATTTTTCAATTTAGAGGAGTTAGTAATTTTTTAAATGTTATTATTTTAGATACATATGTTGACAATAAATTTGTAAAATTTTAATTTTTTAAATTAAAAAAATTAATATATATGGATCTCATTTTGGCGTGTAAGCCATGACGTCAAGGAATCTTAATTTTCTTTTTAAATCTATATTTAGCAAGTAATTGTTACTCCACAATTACTATATGAGTCCGCCAACATATCACGTGATTCTAGCTAGCTAGAATGCAAAAGTATATGTTCAATAATTGGGTTTTTAAACAAGTTTAATGTTCAATTCTTTATTCGAGTACTTTGTGCTTATTCATGTTTGATAGAGTATATGTCCAACAGACTCTATTATAGAGTTTTGCTCTATATTGGAGCAGTCCAACACCAAATATAGTGCAGTTGTAGAGTAGCGCTATATGTAGTATTTACCATTTTCAATTTTTTTTATTCTTTAATTTAATTTTACAATTTGTTGGTAGTGCATTCTTTTTAATTATGTAATATCATGCAACATTAGTAATTCAATTTTTTTATTTAACATTATAAATTTCACCTATTTTTTAATCATAATTAGTAAAAAAATAAATTAGCATTGTAATTTTAAATTATAAAGTAATTTAAAAAATAATGTGCAATGAATTAAAATAATATACTTTAATCAAAAGATAACGTAAAATTGCATATTAAAATGATACAAACATTACAATAAAAAAATTTAGTCAAAATTTTAAATATAAAAAAATTATTGCTCTATTATTTATATTAAAATTAGTGTAAAAGTATATTATAATTATAAATAATTATAGCATAATAATAAAAAAATTATTTAATAAAGAATCTTTATGAAATATTACATTTTTAGCAAAAAAAAGTGTAATTCTTTGGAGATATGATGATGATTGTATAATAGAAGTAGTCTTTGAATTGACAGGAATAAAGACCAATGTTAGAGATGGTCTTACTATATATTGGTAAACCTGGTTCAGTCTATGTGGAGAAACTACGTCAGTCTGCACAAAGTCCAATTCAACCAGATTATTTCGTTTCAAAATCGTCACTCTCATTAAAAGTTATTTAAGTTAAAATTTTAATCTATCTAATTAAATTAAATACTTTTATTTTATTATATTTATTTAAAAAGATATGAGTATTATCTAACCCATGCGTCCTTTTATATATATATATATATATATATATATATATATATATATATATATATATATATATATATATATATATTCACACCCCCACACCAATTTACACGTTTACGATCGCACCAATTCATACGTTTTGTATATTTAATCACACCTAATATTCATGTTTTGTACAGTTAATTTGATTTTGTGTTGTATATTTAATCTAATTTTTGTTATATTTATTATGAGTTTTTTTTTAATATTTAATTTTGATTTTGTGTTGATTATATTTAATGTTAATTTTTGTAATTATTTTTTATTATGAGTTTTTTTTTTTTTTAATAGATTTTGTTTTAAGGAGATGTGATTATTCTAATTTGATGAATTTATTTTCGATTTTATTGATTATGAATTAATGTTTATTTTGTAATTGTGTAATGTTTTTTGTATAATTATTTTGAGTATTGAGTTTTTTTTTTTTTAATTGTAGAAAGTAGATTTTGTTTTGTATATTTTAATCCGATGTGATTATTCTAATTTGATAAATTTATTATATGCAGGTTTTTATTTTCGAGCAATGGGATTTAAAAGGCTTTTTTTATTGAGGCTAAGTAATTTGTCAAATTAATTGGTTATGAATGTTTATTGCTTATATTTATATAATTATTTTTTATTTTTTTTTTTTCTAATTTTTTTTAATTTTTTTAAAGTTTTTTCACAAATTTAAATAAGGCAAAAATCAATTATGGCCATCAATTACAAATTAAATATTTCTATTTTTTTTTCTAATTTAATAATTAAATGTTCCAATTCAATATTTTTACAGCTTTTGAATTTTAAAAATATTAATCCAATATAAAATTTTAATATAATATTTTTATAAATTTATTATGAAATTTGTTTAATATGAAATCGATATCATTTTAATTATAAAATTTGGTATTAATTTATAAATGTGATGATACAAATTTTTATTATTAATAATTTGAATGTCAATTATGTTATTTGGGAACTAATTTTATATTTTGAACATTTGTTATTAAAGATGATAAGGGCCTGGATCGAAATTTTTGTCATTATGTAATGTTAATGTTTGAACATTTTTTTTTTTTAATTTTTTTTTTAGTCTGTTAGGGTGTCCGCTTATCACGTAAGATTAAATTCAACTATTAGAGGTCTCTCTTGTAACTAAACGTTATTCACGACCTAGATGGAAATGAACAACCCATCGTGAAAGGTTGGCCCTAATGGGTTAGGGCCGACCCGCTTAACAATACTAGTAATTTGAGGGTCAATTAGTTGGGGATGAGTTTTTTTTTCTAATTTGATGAATTAAATGTTGGGATTATCTTTGAAAAGTATGCTTTTCTTTGACTTAAGAAATAAATTGTTTATCATTGACTTTAAATATGATTGAATGTTACATATATTTACCGCATAACTGTTTCAATAAATAGACGTGTTACATTGTAGTTAATTTAGTGAGGATTAAAAATTCAGAATTAAAACGTTATTCACGCACCTAGATGGAAATGAACAACCCATCGTGAAAGGTTGAATTAGACCTTGTCTTGACCAAGAGATTACACTGGTTCGAATAGTTGGGGAGGATAAATTTTAATCTTCAAGGAAGAATTAGACTTAAATGGTTCGTTGTTTCTTAATCTTAAATAGGATGGGATGGGTAACTATTGCTTTGACTTATCATGGGTAAATAATCAATGAGATTCAATACTTTTTATCTTGGGCAATATTATTAGTCACGTGTGATTGCTAAGATTTAATCTGAAGAATCGTGTCAAGCACGCTTTGTTTGATTTGCCCCCTTTGGGAGGTTCATAAGCTTTATCATACCAAATTTTGCAAGTGGAATTAGTTTCCGGTATGGATAATAATGTTGAACCGTTCCTTGACCAAGGACAAAAGATATTAATTAACGGAAAACTATTTCAGTGGCTTTAATTAATTAATGGGCTAGATAATCTTAAACACGGGAAATAATGACCGGGAGCCATATTGACTGTAATATGGGTTAAGATGGATAGTGCAATATTAATTATGTAGTGGGATTAATTAATATTTATGGGCTTGAATTATATTGTGGCTCAATATTAGATATTCAAGGTCCATTAGAAGGTCCAATCTTAATTCTCCTAAAGGCCCCCTGATAGCCCAACATATAGTCCATTAACTGAAAAGGTGATTAAAATAAAATAAATATTGTTTATTAATTTTTCCTCTAAATTTTCGAAATTTATGGATAAAAGAGGGAGAAAGATTTTCTTTGAATTTTGTTATGAAATGAAGATATGTATTCTTGGAATACAAGATTATCTCATTAAATTCAAGAAATCTCCCACTTGGTTATTCATAAGGGATATTTCGAAATTTTTGAAAATAGAGGGCAAGAAAGATTTTCTTGATTTTCTTGAAAAGATATTATGGAAGATATGTATTTCTTGAAATACAAGAATATCTCATAAATTCAAGAAGATCCAAATCTTGGAATCTTGCACTCCAAATTTTTGAAAATAATCCATATTTGAGGAGGTGGGATTTTTGTGGAATATTTTAAATATGGGAAAAAGAATATAGGAGATATATTCAAGATTTCTTGGTGATCAAGAAAAGTCTTTTCCCACATTGATTTTCTACTGAAAATTTCGACCACTCCTCTCCTATAAGTAGGGGATGATTGTTTCATTCCCAAGTACAATTCCATGTGCTGGAAAAATTAGCAAATCCACATAAGTGGTGCAACAAAGTTTATTTTTTCCTTTTGTTAATTGTTCGACAAGTGTCCTTCCACCGGATAGTTGAGCAAGGGCTAAGGGAATACTTGGAAAGTCCTTTTGGTTAGTCCGTCCAACCGAATTCACTGCCATCCCGAGAGGTACGTTCACGTAAACCCGTAGATTCCGCATGCGTAGGTTTTACGTGGCTTATTATATGCATGATATGTTGTTGCAATTATTATTTGAATTAATATAGGATTAATTCATGCTAGTAATAATTAAAGAATTAAATTTGTATTTAAATATTCACCCCGAATAGATCTGTGCAACTCATTCTCCAACAATTGGTATCATAGCCACGGTTTCGGGCTCTGAATTTTTTAAATTGTAATTTAATCCGTGGACATTAAATTTAAAATTGGATAGTAGAACTGTTAGATCTGTTTTGCAGGTATCCAATTGTCATGGATTTTAATGTGTTTATTTATGCATGCATATAAATTGTGGTTTTAATTGATTCGTTCGATTTGTTTTACCTCGTGAGAAAATCCACGAAAGTAGACTAGGATTTGTTTGATTTGATCAATGTAATAATTAGTCTAGATCTAGGTTATTTATTTTTTGTAAATAAATTATGTAGGATCGAGAAACGAAAGAAACCGAAATTAAAGGACAAAAATCTAGAAGCCGTAAAAAAGCCATGTGGCCTGCAGTCAAGCCGGGCAGGCCGGCGGCAAACGAAACGAAACCGCCTTGGCCTTGGCGCTAAGCACATCTTGATATCGTCTGCCTTGTCGATCGAACCCAGGCCAGAAGCGGCCGCCTGTGATGTGTGATCTTTCTGACCCGAAATGACCCGAGCCGGGCGAAAGCGGCCTTGATGCGATCTGCGTCGTCCCTATAGGAAAGCGGCTTAAGCAGTGCCCAAGCGGTCTCGGCGTGTCAACCTATTGCGAACCGCCAACCGGTGGTAATCTTTGGTCTAAACAATGCGGCCGCCGGATCGCGGCGTACATCCTTGGCCAAGGGTCCGGGCGTGGCGTTCGAGACGAAGTTTTTTTTCGAGACGAACGAGTGGGAGAAATTAGAGACGTGTTTCTTCAAGATCAAGTCAAGAAAAATCAAACCATGACAATTGGATAATTTGTGCCCAATATGTTTATTTTTCTATTTTGCTTGATTTATTTGTGTTATCTTATGCTTTATTTAATTTGTTTAAATGTGTTTGCATGAGGGTTGCCAAATGAAAAAATCTCACCTTCAAAATTACTAAGTATGTTTAAATAATTAATTGACAATTTTATTAGGATAATAAAATTGAATTAATTTTTGACCTCCATGATTTATTTATTTGTGAATTTTTGGAGAAATTCCCCAACGGGACGGGGCCAAAAGATAGGTTTCACATGAATGAATTCCAAACGGATGATTGTGGGTTATTACTAGTGGCGATTTATGACCTCCCAACGAGGCTCGATCAAAGCGAAATAATAATCTCAGATTTAATCATGGTTATTACTTAGGTATAAAATTGATATGCATATACTTCCCTCAAGTCCTCGTCTAATTTTATATTGTGTTGGGAGCCAACTATTAATCTGGATATTAAAGGTTTGTAAATCGTTTTGTTTGTAACGTTTTTGAATGTGTTTAAATAATGACCCACCCAACGTGGGTTATTTAAAATTTTGAGATGTTGGTCGATGATGTTCATATTTTTTTTGAGATTTCAATATGATGCATGTGATCGAACCTTGTGATATATTTGTGCTTATGCATATTATTATTTATTTCGGATTCATCATCATGTCGCAACCTTTTAATCCAATCGCTCAATATACTAAAAGACAATTTGCTCTTTGGAGAAAATTTTGTTGATTGGAATCGAAAAACTCACTATTGTCCTCATCGCACAAAGCCATAAATGGGTTCGACCACACCTAAACCGGATAAACCATCGATGAGTCCACTAAAAACGGTTAAGAAAGAGTATCTTCGTCGGGAGCGGTCTAACGAAATGGCAAAGTGTACCATCTTGGCTTTATGTCGATGTGTTGCAACACCAACACCGTAACGTTGAGACCGGCCAAGGGAAATCATGACTACCTTAAAGCGATGTTTCAACATCGTAATCTTGTGGCTCGCCGATCACCATGAGGGACTTGCTCTCTATGAAAATGGTAGAGGAACGCCTCGTAGGGAGCACGTTCTCCGGATGATGGCTCACCTTAATAAACTTGGAGGTACTTGGCGCCGAATACTTATATCGAAAACCCAAATCGATTTCGTGCTCCATTCTTTGTCGAAAAGTTTTGAACAGTTCAGTTGAACTACCGGATGAATAATCGAAGTTCTCGATGCCCCGATTCAAGGTAAGCTTTAGTCTCTCAAGCAGAGGCGATATCAGCGTAAGAGCCAAGTCTTGGTGGTAACGGACCTTCTTCTTCTAGACCGGGGGTGGTAAGAACAAGAAAAGGAACAAAGGCCACAAGCAAGTGAACTCAAGTGTTGCTAATGGCAAAGATAAGGTGAAGAAGGGTGGTGGAGGTGAAAAGGCCTTGAAGGGGAATTGCTTCAATCTGCGGTGAGAAAAGGACATTGGAGGTCACTGCTCTGTTCGGAAAAAGGATGGAAAGAAAGGTAATTTCACGCGACTAGTTGTTTGAAACTTGTTTAGCGGCGTATGCCTCCCATTTTGTGGGTGGTGGATACGGGATCCACTAATCATGTTTGTTTCACATTACAGGGGTTCAAGCGGACCCGGCAACTTAGTGGGAGTGAGGTCCTCATCACACTGAGCGATGCTACGAGAGTGGCAGCTGAAGCAGTGGAAGAAGTGCACCTGTCTTTTGAAGACAGAGTTTTAATTTTGAGATATTCTTTACGTTCCGGAATTTTAGAAAGAATTTGTTTTCAGTTTCTAAACTTTTTATGATGGATATTCGGTTACTTTTTAATAAAGTTGTTACCATTTTTCTTTTGATAAATTTATCTGTCATGGAACGTTGTTGAATGATCTCTATACAATTAACTGTGCACACCACTCACAAAATGTATCCTATAACACATCAATTGTTTCCGAGAAAAGAAAACGTTCATCAGATGTGAACGAGACACTTTTTTGGCATCTATGATTAGGTCATATAAATCCAAAGAGGATCCAAAGGTTGGTGATAGACGGCTCACTAGGGCTTCTCCAAGTTGAACCGATTCCAACCTGCGAATCATGTTTGGAGGGTAAAATGACCAAGAGGGCATTTGGAGCCAAGAGGAATAGGGCCAAGGAAGTGTTAGAGATCGTTCACACAGATGTATGTGGTCCAATGTCAACCAAATCAAGAGGAGGTTATGAGTAATTTTATTGATGATTACTCAAGGTACGGTTACATTTTCCATATGAAGCATAAATCTGAGACCTTTGAGAAATTCTAAGAATTTAAGGCTCAAACAAAGAATCATAGGGAAAAATGTATCAAGTCTCTACGATCTGATCGTGGAGGTGAATACCTCAGCGATGAGTTTTTGAACCACTTATCTGATGAAGGGATTGTATCCCAGCTCACTGCACCCGGAACCCCTCAACAAAACGGGGTTGCAGAGCGAAGAAACATAATTCTTTTGGAAATGGTTAGATCAATGATGAGTTATGCGGATCTTCCCGAGTCATTCTGGGGTCATACCTTGAAACAAATGACTTACATTCTCGAACTTGGTGCTATCCAAATCGGTTCCCAAAACTCCCAAAGAATTGTGGGGACGGCATGAAGCCTAGTATGAGACACATGAGTGTTAGGGGGTGTCCGCCCACGTGTTGGACAAGAAAGCTTTGTGAAATGGATCCTCGATCAGAATTAAGGTTGTTTGTAGGATACCCCGAGGGAATAAAAGGGTGTATGTTCTATAGTCCCGAAGATCAAAAGGTGGTCATCAGCACCCACTTTAGATTTTTGGAAGAAGACTATATGAACCAAAGAAAACCCAGAAGTGAGATTACCTTAAATGAGCTTAGAGGGTAAACCTCGATTGCTTAATATCTTATTTAATTGATATACCAAACGATACGCTTTCACAATTGGAGCCTCGTCGTAGTGGGAGGGTTGTTAGACAGCCCGAGAGATTCATGGGAATAGGAGAGTCCTCGGACTTGATTCCCGGACAAGACGAATCAGACCCATGGACATATAACGAGGCACTCCAAGATAAGGATGCAGATTATTGGCAAACAAAGAATAAAACCGAAATGGGTTCTATGTTTCATAATAGAGTGTAGGAGCTAAATTAACCACCACTTAATGGGGTCAAACCCATTGGGTGCAAGTGGGTGTATAAGAGGAAAAGAGGATCGGGCCGGGAAGGTTGAAACCTTTAAAAAGCAAGACTAGTGGCGAAAGGTTATACTCGAGAAAGAAAGGATAGATTATGAGGAAACTTTTTTTCCTACCGTAGCCACGCTTAAGTCCATCTGTATTCTCTTATCGATTGATGTGCATTTTCGACTTTGAAATCGGCAAATGGATGTCAAGACGGCTTTCCTTAACTAAGTCTTGATGAAGAGATCTATATGCAACAACCCCAAGGTTTCATTGAAATGGACCAAGAAGAACACCTAGTTTGTAAGCTCAAGAGGTCCATTTACGGACTCAAACAGCATCCAGCTTTGGAGCCAAAGTTTTGATCATGTAATAAAGTCTTATGGGTTTGATCAAAATGAGTTTTGAAAGTTGTGTGTATAAAAACGGTGTCGGAATCATTGGTATTGGTATTCTTAAGATTTGCACGTAGATGACATTGTGATCATCGGGACGCGATGTGAAGGTGTGATCGACGTAGGGCATGGTTTTTCAAAAACAGTTTGATATGAAAGACTTAGGGAAAGCCCGACACATCCTTGGGATCAAGATCAGATCGAGATCGCAAAGAAAAGAATGATCGGGTTATCGCAAGTTTCATACATAGACACGTCTTGAAACGCTTCAAAGATGCAAGATTCCAAGAAAGGATTCAGACCTTTCGGACTTGGAATCCATCTATCCAAGAAAATGTCCCCTAAGACGCAAAAAAGGAGATAGATGACATGAAAGACATTTCTTGTGCTTTGCTTTGAAACCTTATGATGCACGTAGATCGAGAAACCTTATGAGGTATGGTAGCAAGAATCAAAGTCAGTGTGCGAGATCGCTTAAAAAATATCCGTTTCGAAAAGAACCGGGATAGAATGTTGATTTAGCATGGTAGCAAGATATCAAAGTAAAAACCTCCGCTTAGTGTGTTTCCATTTGGGAAGTGTAGCCATTGGACGAAGTGTGAACGTAAATGCATCACCGACCAAAAAACATCGAAGTAGTTGAAAGTCACTAGAAAAAGAACTTGGATGGGATAGAATGTTGATTTAGGGGCGTTGCAAATTCAAGAGAACCAAGAGTCCCAGTCAAACAAGCACACTAAAGGAAAGACATCTTCCAATGAGAAATTTAGATTAGATGTGACAAAATTATCCGAGGATAGCCCTCGATCCATTCACAATTAGTGTGTTTCCATTTGGGAAGTGTCAAGCCATCAAATGGAGTATAAGTGAGAGAAATTATTAGGTTAAAAGGTGACATCAGATGACTCGGACCATGAGACATGTTGGGTAAAAAGACTTTGAGCTTGAGAAGTAGTGAAAGAACGAAAAGTGGGCTCTTTACTTTCTATAGTGGACTTGGATTATTTTCAAATTTGTTTATCAATATCTTTAAATAAATGCATATATTTGCAAATTCAAAAGAACCAAGAGTCTAGATGGAATGAACAACCCATCGTGAAAGTTGAACAAGTGCACGACATATAGAGTCAATAAACGTTTTTATTGTAGTTAATTTAAACAAGATCACAGAAGATTAAATTAACAAGTAACAAAAAACGTTATTCACTTTTAGATGGAAATGAACAACCCATCGTGAAAGGTTGAAGTGTAAGGCTAAGATTGGCTTGTCTTGACCAAGAGAAAGACATCTTATACGAGGAAATTCTTTAAGAGAGGAAGATAAATAGATGTGACAAAGATACGTGGGCGTAACGAGGACTTATCATGGGTAGCATAATCCATTCATTGGGCAATAAAGTAGTCACGTGATTCTAAGATTTAATACATTCGAGCAAGACTTGTTTGATTGGAATGGGAGGTTCATAAGTTTTATCATACCAAATCTTGCAAGTGGAATTAGTTTCGAAATTATGGATAATAATGTTGAACTTTCTTGACCAAGGACAAAAGATATTAATTAAGAGAAAACTATTTAGGTTAGTGCTTTAATTAACATTAGATGTAAACACGAAATAATGACCGAGACATATTGTAGTATATGGGTTAAGATGGATAGTGCAATTTAATTATAAGTGGGATTAATTATTTGGGATTATATTTCAAAAAGATTTGTCCCTTTTACTTTGTATAATATATGGATCCAAAAAAAAATGTGATTAAAATAAAATTTTGTTTCTCATTAATTTTAACTTATTTAGAAATTTTTGAAATAAATTGTTTATTTTGATGCTTTAAAATATGATTGAATGTTACATATATTTTCTTGGTTATTCATAAATATTTCAATAATAGAAGCAAGAAAGATTTTTCTTGATTTTTTACATTGAATAGTTAATTTAGTGATACCAAGAAGATCAAATCTTGGAATCTTGCACTCCAAATTTAAATCCATAACAAGTCCCTTGAATAAATTATGGAAAAAAAGAATACGTTATTCAAGATTTCTTAGTGATGGAAATGAACAACCCATCCTATAAATAGGGGAAAGAATGTTTCATTGAAGTACAATTCCATGGCTCGATTGCAACAAAGTTTATTTTTTCCTTTTGTTAATTGTTCGACAAGTGTCCTTCCATTGGGATAGTTGAGCAAGATAAGAGAATACTTGGGAAGTCCTTTTGGTTAGTCCGCCCAACCGAATTCAACGCCATCCCGAGAGGTAATCGCGTAGATTTCGCGTAAAGTAGGTTTTGAATTTATTATTATAGGATGATATGTTGTTGAGGATAAATATTGATTAATTCATGCTAGTAATAATTAAAGAATTAAATTTATATTTAAATAAGCAACTCATTCTCCAACATTAAAAACCTTTTTTTGTTGTTTCATAGAAATCTTCTATTTGATGAATTGGGAAAGGATCAGTTCTACAAAGGATTGGTAAGAAGCACAAAAAATTAATAGTTTTGAATATTCATACATTCATTATCATTGTTTTAAGATATAATATATCTATATAAGATTCAATATTTTTTATCTTGGGCAATATTATTAGTTGGGATATTTTGTGATTTAAGATTTAATTACGAAGAATGCGTGTGCAAACATTATCAACTTTTGTTTTTGAAGCTAATTTACGTGATTGGGAGGTTCGGAAGAATAAGTTTTATCATACCAAATCTTTAAGATGAAGTGGAATTAGTTTCCGATCAAGTCAGATGGATAATAATGTTGAACCGCTCGACCAAGGACAAAAGATATTAATTAACGGAAAACTATTTGAAATGGCTTTAATTAATTAATGGGCTAAGATAATCTTAAATGAACGGGAAAAACCGGATGAGCCATATTGAATCGATAATATGGGTTAAGATGGATAGTGCAATATTAATTATGTAGTGGGATTAATTAATATTTATGAGCTTGAATTATATTGTGGCTCAATATGAAGATATTCAAGGTCCATTAGAAGATCCAATCTTAATTCTCCTAAAGATAACAAACCCCCTCCTTGCAAACAAGTAGCCCAACATATAGTCCATTAACTCGGGAAAATGTGATTAAAATAAAATAAATATTGTTGCTTAATTTTTCCTCTAAATTTTGAGAAATTTATGGATAAAAGAGGAAAAAAAGATTTTATTTGAATTTTGTTATGGAATGAAGATATTGTATTCTTGGAATACAAGATTATCTCATTAAATTCAAGAAATTTCAACACTTGAGTTATTCATAAGGATATTTCAAATTTTTGAAAAAACAACCTTAAGAAAGATTTTTCTTGATTTTTTGAAAAGATATTATGGATCTAGAATATGTATTTCTTGAAATACAAGTGATAATATCTCATAAATTCAAGAAGATCCAAATCTTGGAATCTTGCACTGGTGCCCCAAATTTTCGAAAATAATCCATATTTGATGAGGTTCTTTGAGATTTTTGTGGAATATTTTAATTATGAAAAAAAACACATCGTTCTTTAAAAGCAAAAAAATATTGAAGATTTCTTGTTTTTATATGATCAAGAAAAGTTTTTTCCCGCGACGCAAAATGGGTTTTCAAACAGGACCATCAATTGGTATCGGCGGGTTGTTCAAAAGGTCATTTTTTTCAATATGGATTTAACCGATACCATCAATTGGTATCGAGCAGAGTTCAATTTTCTCGAATCGATCTTTTAAATCAAAACCCGATCTCTGTAAAAAAATTTGGGAAATTGTTGGGATATTTTAGTTTTGATTAACCAAACCTCTGTGTTTTTGAAGCTAATTTACGATAAATAGGGGATGAATGAACTCATGAAATTCCCAAGATACAATTCTATGTCTTTGGAAAAATTAGCAAATCCAGCTAAGTGGTGCAACAAAGTTTATTTTTTTCCTTTTGTTAATTGTTCGACAAGTGTCCTTCCACATCGGATAGTTGAGCAAGGGCTAAGGGAATACTTGGGAAGTCCTTTTGGTTAGTGAAAAGTCCAACCGGAATTCTTTGCCGTTGTAAAAATCCCGGATGAGAATGAACGATTTCAAAATGAACAAAGGATTTCAAGAATCGATGAACCCGTAGATTTCAAAGCGATGAATAGGTTTTTCGTGGCTTATTATATGCATGATATGTTGTTGCAATTATTATTTGAATTAATATATGATTAATTCATGCTAGTAATAATTAAAGAATTAAATTTATATTTAAATATTCACCCCGAATAGATCTGTGCAACTCATTCTCCAACATTAAAAACCTTTTTTTCTTGTTCATAGAAATTCTTCTATTTGATGAATTGGGGAAAGTAATTTGAGTTCTAAGCACAAATGCTAATCCTATCTTAGAGAGATTTTCCCAACCTTAGATTGAGGCTAAACAAATGTAAGGAAAAATTAATAGTTGGAAACCAAACAATATTCATACATTCATATTATTTATTTCTTATTGTTTTAAGATATAATATAGTCTATATAATTAGTCTCTTTATAATTAAGTTAATTAATTAATTAGTTAATTAAAATATTTAATCTAAAATAATATAAATCTTGTGTGTTCTTTTATCGCTTTTAAACTTGTTTTTGTTCAATCGTTCTTAAAAGCAAAAAAAAAATTGAAGCGGAAAACGTTACATGACGTAAATATATATATATATAAATAATATTTGGAGTAAAATTTTGTTCAACGGTGAATATATTATATATTATTTGATAGTATAAAATTTATATAAAATTTATATCATTATACTTATAAATTAATATTATTATTTATCCATTTATATTATTACATTTATAAATTAATATTATAGTACTAGATGCTATTAGTATTAATTTATAAGAATAGTAGTATCAATTTATAAGTGTAATAATATCAACTTCATATTAGGAGCAAGTTTCAGATGAGATTTTGTGTTTCATTATTAGATTACTTACAATATAATTAATTGCATAATAGGGAGGTTTGTAAGACAAGGGTTGAGATACCTGAGATCAATATGTTTGAAGCTTGTTAATTATTACTAGTATTCTGCTCGAGTCGAGTCGAGTTCGAGCTACTCGAGTAGCTATTGAGTTCGAGTTTATAAAAACTTGGCTTAAGAGGCTCACAAGCCTAATCGTGTATGCCCAGTAATTACTATATTATGTCATTAATTTTATTAAACATATATACATATATTATTTAAAAAAAAATTACATTTAATTTTGTAAATTGTACGGGTAATCGAGTTGAGCCGAACTCTAATATATTAAATTTTATGTTGAGACGAACTCGAGTTTAAAAATTTGAGCTCGAACATGAGTTAGAATCGAGTTCGAGCTCAGCACTACTCGACTTATTTAGACTCCTGACTCTACTTCGTATACTTACATATAGTCCAATAGTTTTGGTCCCACAAATTTTTTGGCGCTGTAATTATTTAGAGTCAGTTGATATTATATATATATATATATATATATATATATATATATATATATATATATATATATATATGTGTGTGTGATAATAATAAATATTGGAATAAATTGCTTTGATTTTTATTAAGACGTTTACTAGTTTATTTTCCTTTCCTATAGTTTTAATCATTTATTAATTTTTTGCTTAGTTGGTTTTATTTGTTTTTCTTTTACCATTCTTTCTTAGTTAATTTATGTTACAGGCCAGATGGAAAGTCAAGAGGGGAACCAATAATGCATTGAATTGTTGCAAAAAAAAAAAATTGCATTGAATTGAAAGGAATTACTCATATATCTTCTACGGTACAAAAACGGACAAATGTGATGTACGTAAAATCTTTCGAGATTGCCAAGATTAATTGACAACGTCGTTTACTACAAGTTTTAAAAGCTTACTTTAAATCTTTGTCATTTAACTACAATTTTGAATAGTCAACTACAAAAAGTTCATGAGTTCCCATCAAATAGTGAGATAGATCCAAAGAAGCATTGGATAATGATCCAAGTTAAATAAGTTAAACAAGCTTGATTAAACTCCAAATTTATTCATTATTGAGGATAAAAGTGAAGAATAAGCTTAGTAATGATGGAAGTTTTGAAAAATTGAAAATCAGAACAGAATTGGGAGGTGTTGTAAAAAAGAAGTTGAAACACACAATTTTGATATTTTACCATACTAGTTAATTGGTTTTTTTTTCCTTTCCTTTTTGACAGTTGTAGACTTTTAACTATACTAATTATTAAAGAGTGGAAAAATCTTGACTTTACAAGATGGTTGGGAATTTTTTTTAATATTAAACTGTAATTAAAAGATAATTGGACCCAAATTGACATGATCATCCTTATTCCTTAACATTGATCCTTTTGAGTATTTGAGGACTGCTGCCGTCAACCAAAAGTCCACTGGGCATATTCGGATGGAATGGGCTTCCCCTATCCGGTCACTTTTTAAATTTGTACATTTAATTTTCTATGATTTTGTCTATCTTTGGGGTCTTTAAGAAGATTCAAAGACCCCAATTCAAATTTTTGATCCTCGTTTCATTTCCCTATTTCACATTTTAGATTTATGACAAGTGTACATCAAATGATTTCAAAATCGGGTTGAATCGGCCGGTTCAACCGGTTGGACCGAGAACCGACCGGTAACCCGGTTAAAAAACCCCTATATAACCGGATTTAGGGTTGAACCGGGTTGAACCGGTCAAAACCCGATTCAACGGGAAAAAAACCGATTTTTCTCTTCTTTTTTTAAAATTAATTATTAATTTATATTAAATATTTAAAATTTTAAATCTATATTTCTCTCACATTTTTCTCCAACACTTTCGATGTGGGATAAATGTATGAGGTGTGACAAAATTTATAAAATATTATATGAAAAGTTATAAAATATATATTTAAATTTTTGTAGGTGTATACTTATTTTGTTTTTTTAACTAAACATAGAAAACGGTCGAATCGCTGGTTGAACCGGTCCGACCGATTGAACCGCTGACCGGTGGTCTGTCCGGTTCGATCACCGGTTCGATTATGAAAACATTGTGTACATATCACAATATCTATAAATATGAGAATAACACCCTAACATAACCAAATAATCTATTTAGAAAATTATATTTATTTAAAAAAGCTAATTAATTTCTACCAAAACTCATTCCAAAAAATCTTATAATAATATTTATGATAATTAATTTAAGCTATATATATATATATATATATATATTTTTAAAAATAAAAAATATTACAAATTTTTTTAACGTGCTAAAAATATAAAATTTAATTTATATTTGTCTTTTTATGTTACTTTTTTTTATTTGGATTTTGAACTTGCATTTTTTTTCTTATTAATTACTTAAATTTTGTTCTACTAAAAAAACATCTAATTAATTATTATATAGAGTGGGAGATTACAGGAAAAGTAATATAAAAATTAAAAGTCATGTAACTTTAAAAAAAAAAAAAAATATTATTTTGTCTTTTTAAATAAAAAATACAAATGAATTACTCCCTCCATCCCAAAGAAACGTGCACGTTTACTATTTTTACGTGTTTTTACGAGCGAGTTTTTTATTAGTATTTGAAATAATAAAATAATTTTTAAAGATGCATGCAATAGATGAGAGGTAGATCTATAATACCCCTCTTTAAAAATCACTTTATCATTTGAAATACTAATAAACAACTCGCTCATAAAAACTCGATAATAAAGTAGGTGTGCACGCTTTTATGGGACGGAGGTAGTATGAAATATCAAAAATTTCAGCACATTAATCGAACTGAAAATATCAAAATTTTCGGTACGGTAACGGTATGAAAATATAAAAAATATGCATATCGTTACTATACCAAAAATTTTGATATTTTCAGTTCGATAAATGTGCTGAAATTTTCAATATTTCATAATTCATTTGTTTTTTTTATTTAAAAAGACAAATTAATTTAATTATTAAATATTTCTTTAAATTATATGACTTTTAATTTTTTTATGCACTATATATAATAATGAATTATATTTTTAGGAGAAAAAAATTTAAGTAGTTAATAAGAAAAAAATTCACGTAATTTTTTAAATCAAAATCCAAATATAAAAAGAGCAAATATATTTTAATTTTTATATTTTTAGAGTTACACGTTTCAAAATTTTGGTGAAAACTTTTATTTTTAAAAATTATATATGTATGTGTGTGGGGCATAAAATTAATTCAACATAAATATTATTATAAGATTTTTTGGAATGAGTTTTGGTAGGAATTAATTAACTTTCTTAAATAAATATAATTTTCTTAATAGATTATTTGGTTATGTTAGGGTGTTATTCTCATATTTGTAGATATTGTGAGATGTACACTTGTCATAAATCTAAAATGTAGAATACGAGATGGAAAAGGGAAATGGAACAGTGGATCCAAGCCGTCCCAGAGGCTCCATCACCTTTTAGTTTATTAATAATTGTTTTAATGTTAATTTTTGTATTTTTTTTTTGTTCTATTATTTAATGGTATTTTAATAATTTATTTTCAATATTATTTTAAATATAATGTCAAGTGAAAAATAATTATAACATCTATAAAATTTGTATCAAAATTTAATTATAAAATTATGAGATAGTAATAATAAAATTCGATTGAAACAAGGTTTTTCAATATCATTCTTATTAACTACATGAAAATTTAATTATTTATTTTAAAAAAAATTGACCTAGAATAGTATTAAAATTGTTTAAAAAATAAAAAGAGATTATTAAAATACTAATGTATTAATTATTATTTAAAATATTTTTTAAAATGAGTGTGTCTCTTGTGCACCAGATGTTTAGTGCACTCCATAGTGCATTTTAAAAAATATACAACTTGTAACACTGAAACATATAACTTATTTACACTGAAACGTGCAATTTGAATTTTATGTTAATAATTACACGTAAATTATATGTTTTTAAGATACACTATGGGGTGCACGATACACCTGATGCATAAAAGAGATTACCTTTTAAAATATATCAGAATAGTAGCAAAAAATTCAATTAAGAGATTATAACATTTTTAAAATATATAATTTTTTTTCAAAAATAAAAAACTTGTTCAGAATTCATAAATAAAGGGATAAATATAGCTATTCCCATTAACCATTTGAGCTGCCAACCTCATGGTTATGAATTGCCTAAAGCGTGCCGTCACCGCCGATTTTGTCAAAATTGGCGAGAAAAAATAGGTTTCATTGGTAAAGGCGCTTAGCTAAAGGACCTAGGCGGATTTATGTCAATTTATTTTGTAATTAAAAAAAAAAAAGTCGGACCGCCTAGGCGGCGACTAGGCGGTTCTAGGCACTAGGCGGCCATAATCCGTCCGCCTAGCGATTTTCGACTTCTGCACCCTTGGCCAACCTGCGTTCAAATATTTAGAAATAAATTTAAAAAAATAAATAGAAACAACATCAAAAGACACGTGTGAGGCTATTGAGGGGTGCTGGACAGTGCCCTGCTGCCGAGCATGGACGGATCGGAGTCTTTTCTATCTAAATGCACATCTATTCCTATTATACTTATATACCATGAAATTATTATATCACTACTTTTCTATACCAACTCATTCTCTCCATATTTTTTTTACAACAATTCATTATCTCTTCTACTTTTCTTTCATATAATCATTATCACACTAATTAACAATAATAAAATAATACATCATCATAATTAAAAAGTATTGATTTGACATAAAGCTTCATTCACATCTACTACATCCAACACAAAACAAACATAGATTACTATTCATTGAATTTGTCTCATCCACCTTTATTTTCAATCCGGATTTGCCACATCCACCTCAAGCCGAAACTAAACGTGGCCTTAAGGTCATGTTTGTTTTTCGTCGGGAAGATCCGGATGCAGAATGAGCTCCCCCCATCCGGTCAACTTTTCGCATTTGCACATCTCATATATCTCTATCTAAATATACATATACCCTTATTATGAATTTATACCATTAAAATTATCACGTCATTTACTACTTTTCTTATATCAACTTATTTGCTTTCTTAATTTTCTTACGCCAACCAATTATCTTTCCTATTTTTCTTATATTTTTCTTTCATATAATCATTGTCACACTAATTAATAATAATAAAATAATACATCATCATTAAAAAGTATTGATTTGTCATAAAATAGTTGTTTTAGAAAAATTATAAGTGAGTATAATTACTTAGAATTATGTTCAAAAATAATTTTAAGATGAAAGGGCACAGTAAGTACATGCATTTAATGTGGTTTTACGCCAGAACTATTAGCTCGACGATTGGATACGTCTGCAATCAAGCGTTCGTACTTACCATTTAATGCTCCGGTAGAGTTTGGAGCTCTGTGACTAGATGATGAGCTTGCGACCAATAGAGTGACGAGTCAGGTATGTGACGAGAAGATCTTCCCAACTTACCTCTCTTTTGTTCTCTGACATGTGTAAAACCACGTTTTTAGACCTAAATTCAAGGGTTGAGATCGGCCCAGTCAAACACAAGTGTATCCACTATAAGTAGATCGAGAATTTTGACCTAATATACAATCAATATACAAGTAAAATTATATTTAAGAGGAGAATTCATAAGTTCTCTTAAATCTTGTCTTCTCCTTTAACACCTCGAGCATTTATTTTATATTTGTGTGATTTTTGGTTAATTCCTTTATGTAATTACGGTCCAACAAACCGAGAAACAACATGTTACATTTTATAATTTATAAAAGTTTCATTTTTTGTGTTAATTAACCTTAAGAATTAAATCATACAATTGGACCACAGAACAAGTGATTGAGGGGGAGCTAGAATAGAGAATAGGCATTCTTGGGGGGCTCTCATTGTACTTCCACTTGATGCCCCAATACAAAATATAAAAGACTGCCTGCCAACGTGTGCCCATGAGAGAGAAAATACAATACAGAGAGAGAGAGAGAGAGAGTGTGTGTGGCAGCTATCATTTCTTTGCACAGACTTTTGTTATAAACCTTGGGATTGAAGGGAGAGAGCTTCCTCATCATACCATAGAGCTATATATATATATATATATATACTATCATGTAAAGATTTCAGAAAGCTTTGACTGAAAAGAAATTGAGATTAGAGAGGGAGAGAGAGAGAGGGTTCATATATAAATTATTTTCCTTTGTTAGCAAGGGTGCTTTATGATGAGACATTGAAAGAGTGAAGAGAGGACTAAGAAAAAGGTATATGGCTGTCACCTGAGCTACTGTTTAATTATTCCTAGAGAGAGAGAGTGAGAGAGAAAAAAGGAGGAGATTGTGGTGTTGTAGGTTTGCTTTTGTTTGTTGGATTAAAAATAATTAATCTTGGGATTTTCAAGTGGTGTTTAAAAAAAATTTCAGCTCATTATGGACAGCCATCATCATCATCATCATCAGCTTCAAGATCAACTTGTTGGCTCTTCTGCCCCTTCTTGCTATGGTTTAGGAATCACTACTTCTTCTAATTTCTTGTAAGTTTTATCTCTCCTTTAATTCCCTTTAATTTCTTTTTCTCATATATATATTCGTGAGTGATTTTGATGTGTTCTTACTTTTCTCTTGCTAAATACACTCTTCTATATATGTTCATATATACTTCCACCATAGTCAAATTCTTGTATACACCTGCTGCACATATTACTTGTTTTCAGTGAACATGATTAGCTGTTTTCAGTGAGCAACAGTGAAATTTTTTACTTCCTCAAATATTTTATTTCGAAGTGATTAGGGTTTTAAATTCTCTTGTTTTGCAGGAACGCTAACAGCTTCAATTCATCATACCCCAATGAAGCCATGTTGAACTCAAGACACCAAGAAAATTACACTACTCTACTTTCTTCACACAACACTTCTGTGCCTCCTTACAACAACTTAGGCTTCAACTACACCACACAAAACTTCACTAACCACCATGACGATCAAGATGTACAACACTCGAGGCACAAGGAACAACAACTCTCCGGCGCCGCCGACCAATATTACCGAAGGTACACTGAATTATTAACCAACAACGATTTCGAAAGAAATTTGCAACAAAACAACGTCGCCGCCGTGGGGCCCACCAAGTTGTTTGGGAATCTAATGAACAAGATTAATAATCCGGCAAGTAACGGAAGATTCTGCAGCCAGATTTTTCCGAGCGTAAACGTTTCCAATTTGAATGAGACGGCGTTAGCGAGTGCCGGCGGTTTGGACATGAATTTGGAGGCGGTGGATCTTCTCGCTCCGTCAAGATTTAACGGCGGTTTCGTTCCGTCTTCACAGAATCAAACGGCGGCGTTTAGAGATGGGTTTTTTTTTGGGTTTGATCATTTGCAGCAACAAGCCCTTCAGATTCCATTTTATGCCACCAATAAGGTTAGTATTATTGTTTTAAATCTTTGTATAAATATCGATTTGTAATTTGTATTGTAATTTTTTTAAACTTGTAAATTGTACTTTTTTTTTTATCTGATTACAACATGTACTATACGAAATTGATTGATTGCAATCTAAACTCTATTCTTCTGGGAGTAGTATTTTTTCGCTCGCACGTGCCACAAAAATATTGGTCAGATAATACTACGGAAATAGAGTTTAGTTGCAATCAGTCAATTTCACATAATACCATTTATACTGAGATTAAAAAAAAATTGTACGATCGGATAAAATAAATTGTATAAATTGCAATCGAATAAAAAAAATGTGCAAATTATAAGTTGAAAAAATTATTATAATACAGATATTAACCCTTTTCGTTACGCTAGAAATATATATCAGAATCAATAGTGGTGATTTGAGAACGAAGTAGTATAGGTAGCCAAAATTTTATTTTTATTTTCTTAACCGTTTAGATAATATTTTATTCATCTTTTTCCGATCGACAAAGAAAATAAGAAAGGTACTAGTCTTTTTTATATTATTTTGAGGCTGCTTTTTTCCTTTATATGATATTTATTATCTTTTTCTTTTATTTATATGAAAGGGGTCTTCTCTTTTCTCCATCCAAAGGCCAATTCAGCTTTTTTCGCATTATATAACCCACCTTTATATTTTTTCAGAAAAATTGAGTCCTTTTTGTGATGCAGGATTTTGACAAGAGGGCCATGTATTATTATTATTGTTGCGCTGAACAACTTTACTCTTTTTGAAATTTGAAAGGTAACAGCATCAAGTAATGTAGCAGCAGTAGAATTACAAGCAAAACGAAATAGCAACAAAATGGAGCCAAAAGCGCTAATTCAAAATGCGCCCAAAAAATCGCGTTTAGAAGCGCGCTCTTCTTGTCCTCCTTTTAAGGTACTGTTGACAACACAATTGGAAAGTCCAATTTTGACCATATATATTGTTTATTCAGATTATAAATTTCTAAGGAAAATTGTGAACATTAACTATAGTCTAATTTTTATTGGTAATTCAGGTGAGAAAAGAGAAATTGGGAGATAGAATTGCAGCTCTTCAACAATTAGTAGCACCTTTTGGCAAGGTAATAAACAATTATTTTTCCAAAGCACTAAATCTTGTATTATTTCCGACCTAAATCTACGTGTCGTGTGTACCCGGTGTAGTCTGGGTTTCACGATAAATGTTGTTTTAGAGGTTAAATTTTATTTTTAATTATTTCTTCACATTCTTCCAATTTTACCCACTTAATTTTTGTTAATACTATCTTTTGACATTTATATAAGGTTGATCGGGAGGTAAATGTGTGAAAATTTTATGTTCATTAATTTGTAAAAATAATAATTAAAACGATACTTATTATGGAACGTAAGAAATATTTTTAAAACGACACTTGTTATGAAACAGAAAGACTCCGAAATAGAAGTGTCATAGGTGGTATTACAGTCTACAGTGACTTGGAATATGCATGCAGTGTTCAATCCAAGTCCAAAAATAAGTGAATAGGCCATATCTGTATATGCAATTATGCATGCATGTAACACACTGTACTAACCACATCAAAGAATGGAGAAAAAATAATCTTAAAAAAAACAAAAAAGTAGTGGTCAAAAAATTCATTTCATGATGAATTAGAATCTCAATAAAAAGAGGACATGTATATTCTGTTCAGACTTTGAACATATATTTTGTACTAATTTATTTATCTGGAAAAAAGGGGTAGTTAGTAATAATAAATTAATACTACTGCGTTTGAAATGTGAATACATGTGGTGGGTTGGGGAATATTGCAGACAGACACAGCATCGGTATTAATGGAGGCCATCGGATACATCAAATTCTTACAGAGCCAAGTAGAGGTACTGACACTATTCTATTCTATAAAAACATTCTTCTTGGTACTTGTTCCAACACATCCATATCTATGAATCAAATTGAATGTCTTTTGTTTTTTTCTTTTGTTTTTTTACATGATTAGTATTAATTTTCCCCCGCTTTGAATATGCATGCTTGTATGATCTAGCTATAGCTAGCTACTTCTCTGCTCACGATTCTTTTACCTACATATAGCTACAGTCTTGTTTACCCTAGCTAACTGTTCACTAAATTTGTCCCAGCCTCATAAAATTTCGCAATTAATACTCATATATATAGTGTGTATATGATATGACTGCAAAACTAGGACTTTTAAATGGTTGTATGCATTAGTAGAATTTTTAGACTTTCAAATGTCTCATATTTTATATAGAATAACGCTGAACGTACGGAGTGATTCACATGGGGCAAGTGTGTATTTTTTCTATTTTATTTTTAACGAGACTTGTCTACACTAATTCATTAAAAACTACATTAAAAGCAAAACAGTCAATACATCATCCAAAATGACGGAAATACCCTTATCTCAGGGCGAATCTGGCCAAATAGCAGATTCCTTTTATATATGTGCATATTATGAATAAATTCAAGTAACATTCTGTTGCAATATAAAAAGGCAATAACATATCTCTAAACTATCAATATTTGTATCGATGAGTACCTAACTATTTTTTCTTTGAAAAACCTTTCAAGTATTGAATTTTATTTCATGAGTCGGAAAGATTGACAGGTTTTTGGTTATCTTAATGCATGGTCATGTTGACTAATATATAAGCTAATATCGAGACATATGTTTTGTGAAAGTCATTTTAATCCTTATTCTTCTGGTGAAATTTTCTTGAAGCATTGAAAATTTATTTTAGGAGCTCCTTCGAAACGAAGATCGATAATAATTCTATTTCATCTTAATGGTCTTGGTAGATATATGTTAATTTTACTATTATCCAGACATGCTTTGTGAAAGTACATTATAACCCTAATTCTTCATTAGTACGTACCTGAAATGAATTGTATGTTATATATACTTTTATATATAATTAAAATTAAATAATTAAAAGTGACGTGTGATTGTTTTACTGAACTATTAACATGACTCGATAAGTTCCGACGTTCTTATACTTTATTGTATTTAAACATGTGTTGTTAATTAGTGGTGTTAATTATTAGTGAGTACTGATGTATATGGAGTACACAAGTTATATAAAACATGAATTAACATATAATGAGTCAAATAATGGTGGGTTTTCTTATCACGAGTCAATAAAGTAACACAAATTATTTGTAATCTCATACAAATTACGTGCTAATGAAGAAGGTTGAGATGTTATGATTAAAAACCAATAATTAGACTAATTATGATTACTTATATATGGATAAGGTATGCATATGTTTCGACCTCAGAGATTATTCCATTCATCCAATGCATATGAAGAAGGTTGGAACGTCATGTCGGAGTTGACAAACTAACCCCAAGACTTGATATATTAACCTAAATCTCATCTGCTAATTATACACTCTTAGGCCATCTTTTTCTAGCTAAACATGCATATATGTCTCAAGTGCAATTTTAAAAGTGCAATTTTAAAAGGTATTAGTTGTTATGCTCTTTGTGTTTTTATACGTTGCATTAGTGCATAGATAAGGAAAATATTATGTACTCAATTAATTTGGCCTCTTGACATGTATAATAGATTTTTTTTTTAATTTGATCACATCAACATGGAAATGCATGCGCCTTCATTTTTTACTTATGGAATGACGATTTCTTCTAAACGTGTTCTATTTAATATCTTATGTCTCTAACAAGTATTTGATTCTATTCTGGAAAATTTTGAAGCGTCGTTATATTTTTGACGTTTTCTTATTTAATATCATTACAGACATTAAGCGTCCCTTATATTAAGGCGTCAAGGAACAAGCCTAATAGAGTAATGAAAGGGGTAAGAACGCGATTTCAATTCTTTCCTTTTCAGCAAACTAGCAGTTATACGTATAAAACTTTTTTTTTTCGAGTGTCACTGTTATGAATATGTACTATCATTGATATGCTTGTTTTGAATATGTACTATAATTATTATGCATATAAAGTGTCATTGATTGAAAAATGACACTTCGATGCATGACAATGATAGTATGTGTGCATAACTATATATAATAGTGCATATGTATAACATTAATACCTAAACAGAAAAAGTATATATAATATGAACTGGGGTTCACACAATTCTTGTCTTAGTTGATGTTTCAAGTCAAACACAAAAACAACGAAAAAAAATTAAGCTGATCATTTTATTTATGTCCTACAAGGGTTATTGAAATTCCAAAGCCGTATAAGGGTTGAGCAAAATTGGAAGAGTTAAATTCATCCCATAATTTTGTACTTTTCGCAAAAAGTCCTTTTTTTTTTTTTGGGATTTTCAATTTAATTAGTCTCATAATTTACCATTTAGTCCGATTTCCATCCTTTTAGCGTCAGAAAATTATAAGAAACAATGTCGTGTAGTCTCGCATTGTTTGCACCATACGACACTATTTTTGGTTTTCTAGCGAGACCATGCGAAGTTGTTTATGTCTTTCCGGCAAAAATAGGACCAAGATCGGATCAAGTTGTAAGTTATGGGACCAAATCAAAATTTTCAAAAATTTCAGGATCTTCTGCTTGTAAATCCAGAGATGTGGGATGAACTTGAATTTTAACTCAAATTCATTATGACCTTATAATTAAAAATCTTATTTGAATACAAAAATTAAGTATTTATGATCGCATGTGCAGGATTTTTCTGAAAATGAAAACGAAGAATCGAAGCGTGATCTGAAAAGTCGAGGGTTATGTTTGGTTCCATTAACATGCTTGTCATACATAACTGACGGTGGCGGCGCAGCCGTATGGCCACCACCTCAGTTTGGTGGCGCCACCTAGCCAGTTATTTGAATATCTAAAAGAAAAGCTAGCTTTGAAAATTTTATGATTTTGATGACTAAATTAAACCTAGCCTTGAGGAATTATCTCTACGTACGTTTATTTAAATTTAGTGGAGCAAACTTGGTCATCCTGCTAAAAGCTGGAAAAGGGAAATGGTTTTGGGATGGACGACCAAGTTTGATCCATTAATAGTAAGTACGTAATTAACTCAAGTGTGATTTCCTAGCTAGTCTAATGTTAATTTCATTGTTCGTGTAAACTAATTCAATGATTTATGTTTATTACTCCCTCCGTCCCAAACTTAATCGACCATTAACTATTTGCATGAGTTTTAATGTAGAAATTATATATTATTATTAAAAGGGATAAAATTATTTTTTGATGGAGTTATAAAATGGTAAAGTAATGACATTTGTGTAAATTAAATGAGATAAAATTAATTTTAATGTGGAAAAATTAATGGCATAGAGTGTATTATTGAGATGTTCGATGGATATAAATTAAAGGAAAAAAATATTTTATTGTCATTTATAAAAATGTTCAATTAAATTTGGAACGAACATTTTTCATAAATATTCAATTAAGACTGTGATGGAGGAAGTGCAATTTGATTATCCTCATATAAGTTATAACATCAAAATTAGAAAGGAGATGTCTTGGTATAATTAGATCGTCTCATACATAAAGTAGAGAATTTCATTTTGTTTTAAATATGATTGAGTTATAAAGCTATAAACCTATAATATCACATATTTGTTCATATAATAACACATATTCTCTCATGTTGTAAAACATTTTTATTTATATAACACATTTCTTTAGATTTAAGTGTTGCATGTCTCTGTATTACTTTATGTTCTAAATGTATATTGTATGCATACCTCTATATTATTTTGGTCGTTGATTTAAGTATTGTTGTATGTATGTAATGCATTTTTGTTCATGCCATAACATGTTTCTGCTCATATGTCAGAACACGTTTTGTTCTCATAATAACATATTTTAATTCAAGTGATTTGTAATGTCTTTTTATTTATGTGGTAACAAATTTTCTTCATGCAATAACACATTGTGTCACTTTGTGCATGCATTTGTAATATTTTTTGAACCACTATGTGTCTGTCACCTTATGAACCACCATGTGTTATCTTATGACCACCTTGTGTTACTTTATATTTGAATACATGTTACTTTTTCTCCGTGGGTGCGTTTCTTTTCTCCACCCTTATGTGCATTTCTTTCTCCGCCCTACAAAATTTTTATTACCTCAACTTTTCTGACACATTTTTGATAAGTTGTGAGATAAGATTGCATATTAAATGTGAGAATAAGTGAATTATCACCGTTGAATTGGTGATTGAAGATTGATATACTAATTACATATTACAACAGATTGACCGAGTATTATAGAAATAAATAAAGAATACAACTATTATATATATATATATATATATATATATAAAGTCAAATATTAAATACTATCCCTTATTACCCCCCGCAAGTGTTGCGTGGGGTGAAGACAGACGCAGAGCTTGGACCGAAGAAACTCGAAAGCAAGTCGGGGTAGGCTCTTGGTGAGGATGTCTGCTAACTGAAGATGAGAAGGGACGAACCGTGTGGAAATCTTTCCCGAAGACACTAACTCGCAAATGGTAGTCCAAATCAATATGCTTAGCTCGTTTATGAGCTACCTGGTTTTGGCTCAGAAATATGGCATTCTTGTTGTCACAAAGCAGGGTCAGACGAACAGGAATCGTGATCCGGAGCTCACCAAGAAGGTTTGTGAGCCAAACAAGCTCAGTTGCTGCATTTGCCATAGCCCGATACTCGGATTCACAACTGGAACGAGCCATTGTGGGTTGCTTCTTTGCACTCCAAGAAACAAGATTCCCACCAAGAAATATGGAGTAACTATAAGTAGAACGATATGTCTCGATACAACGAGCTCAATCAGCATCAGAGTAACCAATGATAGAGGAATCAGAGCGCTTGATAAAAGATATGCCAAAATGCACCGTGCCCTTAATGTAGTGCAAGATCCTCTTGACAACATTAAAATGATCATCAGTAGGTGAATGAAGAAACTTGCTGACAATATTAACGTCATAAGATAAATCCGGACGAGTGATAGTTAAGTATTTAAGAGCCCCAACCAACGAACGATATAAAGTAGGATCCCGTAAGGGAGAACCATCACTAACCAACACTTCTCCAGCTGCCAATGGAGTTGCAATTGGTTTAGAATCCACCAAATTTGCTCGATCAAGAATGCCAAGTGCATATTTAGCCTATCCAACAAACAGGCCATCGGACGTGGAGACTTCAAGGCCAAGGAAGTAATTAAGGCTGCCCAGATCCTTAACTTTAAACTCCTTGTGCGCGCGAGCAATGAAATTCTTCAATAAGGCATCATCATTCCCTATAACAATAATATCATCAATGTACATCAGAAGATAAATGATGGAAGTACCTCGAAGTAGAAAAAATAGTGACGAATCTAAGCGACTCTAGCAGAATCCCAAACTCAGGAGATGTTGGGGTTATACTGAAAAGTATGCTTTTTACTTTGTATAATCAAACTGAATTTCTTATTTATTTACATAAATAAATTATTTAGCACTGTGTGCACTAAATATGAATGAATGTTATATATATTTATTGCAAACTTGTTCGATAAATAAGTACGTATTACGTTGTAGTTAATTTGGTGATACCAGATCACAGAAAATCAAATTAAGAGTCCCTCGTGATTAAGTACAAATTCACAACCCAGATGGAACAATCCATCATTAAAGGTTGAAGTGTAAGGCTCGGATTGGTCTGTCTTGACCAAGAGATTACTAGTGCATCATGATGCGCTGAGTAGGACCTACAGGAGGATAAATTCTTAGGTACTGAATATACAAGAATTAGACCTCAGTGGTTCGTTATTTCTTAATCTCCGTTCCTTAAATAGGATCGTGTGAAATTAATAACTATTGCTTTGACTTATGATGGGAAGAGAATCAATGCGATTCGATACCTTGTATCTTGGGCAATATTATTGATTACATGACGATTGCTAAGATTTAATACGGAGAATCGTATGCAAGCACGTCTTGCTTGATTTGTCCCCTTGGTGGGCGCAAAAGCTTTATCATACCAAATCTTGCAAGTGGAAATTTATTTCCGGTATGGATAATAATGTTGAGTTGTCTTTACTCCAAGGACAAAGATATTAATTAATATAAAGTTTGTTCAGTGGCTTAATTAATTAATAGACTAAGATAATCTTAAACACAGGAAATAATGACCGGGAGCCATATTATTGTGAAGTCGTAATATGGGTTAAGATGGATAGTTCAATATTAATTTTATAGTGGAATAAATTAATATTAATGGACTTGAATAATATTTTGGCTAAATATTAAAGTTTCATAGCCCATTGGAGGTCCAATCTTAATTCTCCTAAAGACCCCTCAAATAGCCCAAATTAAAGTCCAATTAATGAAAAGGAGAAAAAAATATTGTTGCCTATTTTTCCTTAAAATTTTCGAAAAATATGAGTAGGAGAGAGAAAAGATTTTCTTAATTTTCTTGGAAAGTTTTTTATGGAATAAGTATTCTTGAGATACAAGTTTATCCCATAATTTCAAGAAAAGTAAAAGATCTTATTTCTTCCCTATTTTATTGGAAATTTTCGAAAATTGTATGACAAGAAGGAGGAGAAGATTTTGTTGGGAGATATTTTGGAAAATAGAATATATTGGATATATTCTAGATTGTATCTTGAGGAAGAAGCAAGGAAATTTCACAATGCCCAACTTGACCTAATTTTCGACCACCCTTGTCCTATAAATAGGGGATGAATTTTTCATCCCCAATGCAATTCCATGTGTTGGAAAAATTAGAAATCCATAAAGGTGGTGACAAATATTTTTATATTTTCTCGTTTAAAATTAAAATCGTTTGTTGAGAATTCTCCCACCGAATTACGTTCGTGGACGTGAGATATATTTGAGAAGGCACTTTGGGTTGATTCATCGTCTCAAAGGTTGACTCTATAAGAGGTATGTAATCTCGTAACTCCTAGATTCCGCATGCTTAGGATTTAAGTGGATTACGTGTACGCATGTTGCTTATTTGTTTGTTTTAATTATTATGTTGAATTGATTTAGGATTAATTCATGTTAGTAATTAATTGATTAATTTAAATATGCATTTAAATTCACCTCGAATAGATTCGGGCACCCCTTATTTCCCAACAGGAGAAACATGCTGAATCGTTGAAACCAGGTAAGAGGAGCCTGCTTGAGGCCATAAAGTGTTTTCTTGAGGCGACATACATGATCGGGAAATCAAGAATCAACAAATCGAGGAGGCTGAGCTATGAAAACTGGCTTGTCAAGAATATCATTGAGGAAAGCATTCTTGACATCAAGCTGATGCAAAGACCACTGATGTTGAACAATAAGAGCTAAAATAACCTGAACTATGGCGGCCTTGACAACTGGACTGAAAGTATTATGGAAATATGTGTCAGGAACCAGAGTGAAACCCTGAACAACAAGACGGGCCTTGTGACGTTCAATAGAACCATCAGCATGATATTTGGTGCGAAATACCCATTTCCAACCAACAATATTAGTACCCGAGGGGTGAGGTACCAAATCCCATGTATGATTATCACGAAGAGCATCTATCTCTTCTTGCATTGCAGACAACCATACCGGAGATTTAACAGCAGATTTAAAGCCTCGAGGCTCAGAATTGGCAACAAGAGTTGACAATAAGGCCGAAGTAGAGAGGTCGACCGGATAACGGGTTTAAATACCCCAGCCCGTGCACGAGTGACCATGGAATGCATAGGGGCTGGCGGCGGATGGACTACCTCGGCTGGCGGTGGGGGCATGGTAGGGGGCTCCGGGGCAGGACAGGGTGCGGGCGCAGACCCTGTCGCAAGGGCGGGTGCTGGAACGCACGGCTACTCGGACTCGTTCGAGAGGAGCCGAGGCACAGGCGGGACGTGTATAGCAGGTGCAGGTGGCATGGCTGGTAAGGCAGGGGCTGCACGAGGCGTAGGCGGGATGGCCACACCGTCTAAGAAACTCGAGATATCCAAGTCTGAAGCAAACGAAGAAGATGGAGCCCAAGAAAATGGAAAGCAAGATTCGTCAAATTGAGCATGACGAGTTGTAAACACCCGGGAGGATTCCGGATCAAGACATCGAAAACCTTTATATGAACTGTTGTACCCAATAAAGATGCAAGGTCGACTACGTGGTACAAGTTTGTGCTCAGCATAATCCCGCAAGAAAGAATAAACACGACATTCGAATGGCTTAAAATTGGAATAATTTGGAACATGCCCAAATAGTAGCTCAAATGGTGACTTATCATGCAAAACAGATGATGGTAGACGATTTATAACATACACAGCAGTAGCAAAAGCATCAAACCACAACAAAGTCGGAGCATGGGCATGAAATATCATAGAAAGACCAATTTCAGAGATATGACGGTGCTTGGCACGACCATTCTGCTGAGGAGTATATGGACAAGACAAATGATGAAGAATTCCATGCAAGGACATGAACTGACGAACTCGAGAGTTAACAAATTCAATACCACCATCACTCTGGAAGACTTTAATCGAACTAGAAAACTGATTACTGACAAAGGAATGAAAACACACCAAAATATCATAAAATTCAGACTTTGCACGCATAGGATATATCCACAAAATTCGAGAAAAGTCATCCACAAAAGCAACATAATAATTAAAGCCATCAGAAGTAGTAAAATGAGCTAGACCCCATAAATCACAATGAATTAAGTCAAGCACGGCAGTAGCACATTTTTCATTCAAATCAAAAGGCAGTCTCTTACTCTTAGCCAACTGGCAAGAGGAACAAACAACAGGATTCAGTAACAATGACATAACATATAGATGTCCTAACTTATTCAATAAAGAAATAATAGTAATGGGACATGCCCCAGGCGTAAATGCCACAAATAAAAAATGGCCTTCATAGTTTTATTCCGAATAGCAGCAACCAAAGCTGGAACACCCCGATCAAGTAAATAAAGCCCTTTATCACACCTTCCCTGAGCCAGGATTGTCTTTGTGACCCGATTCTGAATCACAAAGAACTTATCAGAAAATACCACATCAACAGAATAATCAGCAATTAACTTACTGATAGACAACAGATTCTTAGTGATATGGGGCACAACTGATACATCCAACAAATTAACACCTTGAGACAGTTTAGAAGTGTTGGGGAATGATTCGCACAGATCTATTCGGGGTGAATATTTAAATACAAATTTAATTCATTAATTATTACTAGCATGAATTAATCCTATATTAATTCAAATAATAATTGCAACAACATATCATGCATATAAAAAGCCACGTAAAACCTACGACGCGGAATCTACGAGTTTACGTTTTAACGCCTCTCGGGATGGCAAAGGGTTTTGGCGGTCAGACGGACTAACCAAAAGGACTTCCCAAGTATTCCCTTAGCCCTTGCTCGACAATCCGGTGGAAGGATACTCGCGAACAATTAACAAAAGGAAAAAAAATAAACTTTGTTGCACCACGTATGTGGATTTGCTAATATTTCCAGCACATGGAATTGTTCTTGGGAATGAACTAATCATCCCCTATTTATAGGAGAGGAGGAGCACGAAATTTATGTGAATTTTCAATGTGGGAAAAGACTTTTCTTGGTCACCAAGAAATCTTGAATATATCCCATACATTCTTTTTCCCATAATTAAAATATTCCACAAAAATCCACCTCCTCTTTCTTTATGGAATATTTTCGAAAAATCTAAGGTGCAAGAATCCAAGATTTGGATCTTCTTGAATTTATGAGATATTCTTGTATTTCAAGAAATACATATCTTCCATAATATCTTTTCAAGAAAATCTTTCTTGCCCTCTATTTTCCAAAAATTTCGAAAATCTCTTAATGAATAACCAAGTGGGAGATTTCTTGAATTTAATGAGATAATCTTGTATTCCAAGAATACATATCTTCATTCCATAACAAAATTCAAAGAAAATCTTTTCTCCTCTTTTTATCCATAATTTTCGAAAATAATGAGGAAATATAAGCAACAATATTTATTTTATTTTAATCACCTTTTCAGTTATTGGACTATATGTTGGGCTACTCAGGGGGCCTTTAGGAGAATTAAGATTGGACCTTCTAATGGATCTTGAATATCTAATATTGAGCCACAATATAATTCAAGCCCATAAATATTAATTAATCCCACTACATAATTAATATTGTACTATCCATCTTAACCCATATTACGGTCAATATGGCTCTTGGTCATTATTTTCCGTGTTTAAGATTATCTAGCACATTAATTAATTCAAGCCCATTGAAATAGCTTTCCATTAATTAATATCTTTTGTCCTTAGTCGAGAAACGGTTCAACATTATTATCCATACTGGGAAACAAATTCCACTTGCAAGATTTGGTATGATAAAACTTATGAACCTCCCAAGGGGCAAATCAAGCAAAAGCGTGCTTGCACACACGATTCTTCAGATTAAATCTTAGCAATCACATGTGACCAATAATATTGCCCAAGATAAAAGACGTATTGAATCTCTCTCGATTCGCTACCCATGATAAGTCAAAGCAATAATTCCGATCCCACGTGATCCTATTTCAGGGACGAAGGTTAAGAAACAACGAACCACCGAGGTCTAATTCTTCCATGTTCGGGCTCGAAGAATTTATCCTCCTCAGAGGTCCTATTCAACAAGATCGCCCATGCACTAGTGTAATCTCTTGGTCAAGACAAACCAATCCGAGCCTTACACCTCAACCTTTCGCGATGGTTGTTCATTTCATCTAGGTCGTGAATGGCGATTTATAGTTACAAGGACCGTTAATTTAATCTTCGTGATCGGGTATCACTAAATTAACTACTGATGTAACACGCATTTAATTATTGAGCAGTTATAAAGTAAATATATATAACATTCAATCATATTTAAAGCATCATTGATAAACAATTTATTTCAATAAATAAGTCCGAAATTAGGTTTTCGATTATACAAAGTAAAAAGCATACTTTTCAGTATAATCCCCAACAATCTCCCACTTATACTCAAAGTCTGCTTTTAAGTATACTACAACACGTCTCGAGTAGTCCGTGACATCTAATGTCACCTACACGAACCTAATAATTTCTCCCACTTATACTCAAAGCAGTTAGGCAACGGTCTTGACACCCATTCCACTCACATGTCTCTCGAATGTATTCAGAGGCAGACTTTGTGAATGGATCGCAGAAGTCGTCCTCGACGCTATCTTTGCCACATCTATATCTCATCTCTTAACGATTTCTCGTATAAGATGTCTTTCCTTTAATGTGTTTGTTTGACTCGTGGACTCTTGGTTCTCTTGAATTTGTAACTGCCCCTAGCAGATATTGCTAGACAAATTCAGAACACCATCCAAGTCCACTAAGAAGATCTAGAGCCCAATCGGTTCTTTTCACCGCTTCACTGCAGCCTACTTACCCGAGTCCCATGGTTGAGTCAGTGATGCATTTCTGCTTCACACTCGTCCATTTGATGGCTACACTTCCCAAATGGAAACACACTAACTGAGGCAGATAATTTCTGGAATCTAAACTTGATTGGAAATCCGAGTCCATGTAGTCGATGGGGATTGGAGTATCTGACTGATAAATCAACATTCTATCCCGAGTTCTTTTCAGAAACTTGAATGTTTTTAATCGTCGTCAATTCGCTTTTTAATCGAAGTTACTCGATATTGCTACCATGCCTACTAAGCAAAGCATATATCCGGTCTCGTATACAAAGAATGCATACATAAGGTTTCCGACACCAAGCACAAGGAATACCTTTCATGTCATCTATATCTCCTTTTCGCCTTAGGGAACATTTTTTGGATAGATGGATTCCAAGTCCGAAAAGGTACGAATCCTTTCTTGGAATCTTGCATCTTGAATTGTTTCAAAACCGGTGTCTATGTATGAAACTTGCGATAACCCGACCATCCTTTTCTTGTGATCTTGATCCCAAGGATGTGTCCGTTTTCCCTAAGTCTTTCATATCAAACCTGTTTTTGAAAACCATGCCCTTACGCCCCGATCACACCTTCACATCGTTTCCCGATGATCACAATGTGATCTACGTGATAAAGACTAAGAATACCAATGCAGCTCCGACGACGTTTTTTATAATAATAACTTTCAAACTCATTTTTGATCAAAACCCATAAGACTTTATAATATGATCAAAACTTTGGTTCCAAGTTCGGATGCTGTTTGAGTCCGTAAATGGACCTCTTGAGCTTTTTACAAACGGGGGTGTTCTTGGCCTGTTTCAATGAAAACTAGGGGTTGTTGCATATGGATCTCTTTATCAAGACTTCCAATTGAAAAGTTGTCTTGATATCCATTTGCCAGATTCAAAGTCGAAAAATGCGCAAAGAATCGATAAGAGAATCTGGATGGACTTAAGCATGGCTATGGGAGAAAAAGTTTCCACATAATCGATCCCATTCTTTTCGAGTATAACCTTTCGCCATTAGTCTTGCTTCAAAAGGTTTCAACCTTCCCGTCCGATCCTCTTTTCCTCTTATATACCCACTTGCATCTAATGGGTTTGACCCATTAAGTGGTTCGACTTGCTCCCACACTCTATTATGAAACATAGAACCCACTTTCGGCTTTTCATTGTTTTGCCAAGAAACCGAGATCCTTATCTTGGAGTGCCTCGTCATATGTCCATGGGTGCGATTAGGGAATCAAGTCCGAGGACTCTCTATTCCCATGAATCTCTCGGTCGTCTAACAACCCTCCCACTATAACGAGGTCTCGCCAGAAAACGATCGTTTGGTATATCATCTAAAGACAATCAAGACTTTGAGGTTTGCCCTCTAAGCTCATTTAAGGTAATCTCACTTACGGGTTTTCTTTGGTTCTATAGTTTTCTTCCAAAATCTAAAGTGGGTGTGAATGTCCACCTTTTGATCTTTGAACTATAGAACATTCACCCTTTTGTTTCCCTCCCGGGGTATCCTACAAAAAAATTTTTAATTTCGATCGAGGATCCAATTCTGGCTTCCTTATCCAACACGTAGGCGGACACCCCCAAATCTCATGTGTCTCATACTAGACTTGCACCGGTCCACAATTCTTTGGGGTTTTGAACCGATTTGGATAGCACCAAGTTCGAGAATGTAAGTCATTTTGTTTTTCAAGGTATGACCCCGTAAGCGACTCGGGAAGATCTCAGATAACTCATCATTGATCTAATCATTTCCAAAAGAACTCTGTTGTTTCGCTCTGCAAACCCCGTTTTGTTGAGGGTTAAGGTGCGATGGTGGGATACAATCCCTTCATCGGATAAGTAGTTCAAAAACTCATTCTTCGAGGTATTCGCCTTCCCACGATCATATCGTAGAGACTTGATACGCTTTTTTTCCCATATGATTCTCTGCTTGAGCCTTAAATTCTTTAGAATTTCTCAAAGGACTCAGATTCACGCTTCATAAGGAAAATGTACCTTGAGTAATCATCAATAAAATTACTCATAACCTCCTCTTTGCTTTGGTTAACATTGAACTACGACATCTATGTGAGAACGATCTCTAACACTTCTTTAGCCCCATTCCTGGCTCCAAATGTCATCTTGGTCATATTACCTCCAAACATGATTCGCGGGTTGGATTCGATTCAACTTGGAGAGAGACTCCAGGTGAACCATATTTCACCAACCTTTGGATCCTCTTTCGATTTATATGACCTAATCTTAGATGCCAAAGAAGTATTTCGTTTCACGCTTTCTTTTGTCGGAAATAGTTGATGTGTTATAGGATGCATTTCGTGAGTGGTGTGCACAGTTAATTTTATAGAGATTTTCCATCAATGTCCCATAACAGGTACACTCATCATTTCAAAAATGATGTCATTCTTATTAGAAGAAACTTAGTGTCCTTTAATCGATTTTTAGAAACTGAAAGTGAATTCTTTCTAAAACTGGGAACATAAAGATAATCTCAAAAAAAAAAAAAAACTTTATCTTCAAAAGATAGGTGCACTTCTCCCACTACTTTAACTGCTACTCATGTAGCATTGCAATGTCTGCTACTTGCGTAGTATTGCAATAATCGTTACTATCGTAGCATTGCAATATCTCGCCATTTACGTAGCATTGCAATGTCTTCTACTTTAAAACGTTACCCAAAGGTGATGAGGATCTCACTCCCACTATGTTCTTGGGATCATTTAGAACCCGTAAAGCCAACATGATTAGTGGATCTCGTATCAACCACCCACGAATGAGAAGTATACGCCGCTAAACAAGTTTCAACAACTAGTGTATGAGAATTACCTTTCTTTCCGCCCCTTTTGGGGTTGAACAGCAAAACCTCCATTGTCCTCTCTCTCCGCAGCCTTAAGCACTTCCTCTTTTGGATTTTCCTTGACACAACAAGCATTCCTCATCTTACCATTCCCTTGGCAATAGTTGAGTTTTATTGCTTATGGCCTTTGGTCCCTTCTTTATCTTGCCTACCCTTGGCCTAGAAAATGAAGACGGACCACTTCTTGATAAAGCTTGAGTTTGGTGCCTCTTCATCATTTTCTGCAGTGACCAAAAAAGCTTGCAACAAATTAGCTAATGAGGCCAAAATGCTCAAAACTTTTTTGACAGAGAGTGAAGTACCAAATTCATCCGAGTCTCAGATCATAACTGCGACTCAGAATCTCAAGTTTGTTGGGGATGGGCCATCTATTTTGAGGACATAATCCTTACGGGTTTTCCTCCACCATTTCAAAGGATTTACATCTCTCAAGAAGGTGATCCGACGAGTCCCGCATGTTTTGACTCGTCGCTTGGTTAGCTCATCGATTTTTGTGTGTCAAAATCCACTTGTGCTTTTTGTGCGATTAGACAATTATAATTTTCCAATCAATATAGTTTCCATACATATTGCATTGACTTTAAGTATAATGACAAGTGGATTAAAAGGTTGTGACATGATGAACCGAAATAAACAATAATATGCATAAGCACAAATATATCACAAGGTTTGATCACATGCCATCATATTTAAAATCTCAAAAAAAATATGAACAATGCATCGCCCAACATCTCAAAAACAGTTTAAATAAGCCCACGTTGGGTGGGTCATTATTTAAACACATTCAAGCGGGTTACAAACAAGAACGATTTATAAACCCTTAATATCCAGATTAATAGTTGGCTCCTACTTGACCAATATAAAATCGACGGGGACTCAGGAGAAATATATGCATATCAATTTTATACCTAAGTAATAACCATGATTAAATACTGAGGATTACTATTTCACTTTGATCGAGCCTCGTTGGGAGGGTCATCGCCGCCACTAGTAATAACCCACAATCATCCGTTTGGAATTCATTCATGTGAAACCTATCTTTTGACCGTCAAATCCGGTTGGAATTTCTCCAAAAGAATTCACAAATAAATAAATCATGGAGGTCAAAATTAATTCAATTTTATTATCAGGAATAAAATTGTCAATTAATTATTTAAAACATACTTAGTAATTTTGAAGTTGAGATTTTTCAATTTGGCAACCCTCATGCAAAACACATTTAAACAAATTAAATAAAGCATAAGATAAGACAAATAAAATCAAGCAAAAGCAGAAAAATAAACATATTGGGCACAAATTATCCAATTGTCATGGTTTGATTTTTTTGGCTTGATCTTGAAGAAACACTTCTCAATTTCTCCCACTCGTTCGTCTCGAAAAATACTTGCTCTCGAACCGCCCCACGCCAAGCAAGCTCTTGGCCGGGATGCACGCTTGAGATCGGCGATGGCTGGGGACAACTTTAAGCGACCTAAGACTGGCTGGCGGAACCGCCCTTGGCCCGCCTCGGCTCGCCTCGCCTTGATCGGCGAGTCGGCGATCCTCGTCGAGGCCCAGCGTCCGGCAGCAAGATTCATAAGCCCGCCTCCGCCTCTCCCGCCCGACATCGGCCTCGCCCGCGTGTCTCCGTAACGCCCGTCTCGGGCCGGCATCCGCCGGCTGGGAGCACCGCCTTGGCCAGGCCTCCCATCAGATCTCGCTCGGCGCCCGCCTCGCCCTGCGCCCTTGCGTGCCGGCCAGGCCCGCCCACGCGGTTCTCGATTTCGTCCTTTAATTCTTCATCTCTTCGTTTCGATCCGGTTATAATTTATTTACAAAAAATAAATAAACCTAGATCTAGACTAGTCTATTACATTGATCAAATCAATCAAATCCTAGTCTACTCGTGGATTTTCTCACGAGGCAAAAACAAATCCGAATCTAATCGAATTAAAAACCACGGTTTATATGCATGCAAAATAAAACATTAAAATCCATGACAATTGGATACCGCAAAACAGATCTAACGATTCTACTATCCAATTTCAAATTTAATGTCCGTGAATTAAATTACAATTAAAAAATTGAGTTCAAACGTTGGCTGGCTACGATGCGATTGTTGGGGAATGATTCGCACAGATCTATTCGGGGTGAATATTTAAATACAAATTTAATTCATTAATTATTACTAGCATGAATTAATCCTATATTAATTCAAATAATAATTGCAACAACATATCATGCATATAAAAAGCCACGTAAAACCTACGCATGCGGAATCTACGAGTTTACGTGAACGTACCTCTCGGGATGGCGTTGGGCGTTTTGGAGACGGACTAACCAAAAGGACTTCCCAAGTATTCCCTTAGCCCTTGCTCGACAATCCGGTGGAAGGATACTCGCGAACAATTAACAAAAGGAAAAAAAAATAAACTTTGTTGCACCACGTATGTGGATTTGCTAATATTTCCAGCACATGGAATTGTTCTTGGGAATGAACTAATCATCCCCTATTTATAGGAGAGGAGGAGCACGAAATTTATGTGAATTTTCAATGTGGGAAAAGACTTTTCTTGGTCACCAAGAAATCTTGAATATATCCCATACATTCTTTTTCCCATAATTAAAATATTCCACAAAAATCCACCTCCTCTTTCTTTATGGAATATTTTCGAAAAATCTAAGGTGCAAGAATCCAAGATTTGGATCTTCTTGAATTTATGAGATATTCTTGTATTTCAAGAAATACATATCTTCCATAATATCTTTTCAAGAAAATCTTTCTTGCCTCTATTTTCAAAAATTTGAAAATCTCTTAATGAATAATAAAGTGGGAGATTTCTTGAATTTAATGAGATAATCTTGTATTCAAGAATACATATCTTCATTCCATAACAAAATTCAAAAGAAAATCTTTCTCCTCTTTTATCCATAATTTTAGAAAATAATGAGAAATATAAGCAACAATATTTATTTTATTTTAATCACCTTTTAGGTTATTGGACTATATATTTGGGCTCTTTCGGGGGCCTTTAGGAGAATTAAGATTGGACCTTCTAATGGATCTTGAATATCTAATATTGAGCCACAATATAATTCAAGCCCGTAAATATTAATTAATCCCCTACATAATTAATATTGTATTATCCATCTTAACCCGTATTATAATCAATATGGCTCCGGTCATTATTTCCGTGTTTAAGATTATCTAGCCCATTAATTAATTCAAGAATTTATTTGAAATAGCTTTCCATTAATTAATATCTTTTGTCCTTGAGTAGAGAGCGTTCAATTATTATTATTTCCATCTAAGGAAACAAATTCCACTTGCAAGATTTGGTATGATAAAACTTATGATAGAGAACAACAAAATAAAACAAGAATAAACTTTCACCATTCCGATTCTTCGTATTAAATCTTAGCAATCACGTGTGAAAAGATAATATTACAGAGGATAATTGGTCATATTGAATCTCTCTACGATTCCTACCAATTTGATAAGTCAAAGCAATAATTCCGAAATCCCGTGATCAAGATTTAAGAGGGGACGAAGGTTAAGAATAACGAAGGACATTTGGCATAATTCTTCAACATATTTGATAACGAAGAATTTATCCTCGACCCCATTAAAAGTCGATTACATTTGTTACATCGGTTATATCGAAAGATGTAATCTCTTGGTCATAACCAAACTTAATTTTCTCGGCCTTATTTATCAAATAAATTATTCGCGATGGTTGTAAATTTCCATGTCTATATTTTATGAATCAAGGCGTCTTATAATTTACAATAAAAATTATTAATTTAATCTTACGTGATCGGGTATAAACTAAATTAACTACTGAAAAAAAAGTATATTGCTCAAGATCCATCAGATGGGATTGAGTTGAGTGAAAGGTTGAAATAAATATATATAACAAGAGATTATATTTAAAGCATGATCGATAAACAATTTATTTATGATAAATAAGATAAAAAAGATTTTGGATTAACAAAGTAAAAAAGCATGGTTTTTATTTATAATCTTCGTGTTTTAAATATCGATATGCGTGGTTATTAATTATCGCTTTTAACTTATGAATTGTTTCAAGCAGAGAATCAACGAGATTCAATACTTTATATCTTGGGCAATAGCAATATTCGTCAAAATGATTGCTAAGATTTAATACGAAGAATCTTTGAAAGAAAAGATTATGGTTTTTTGATTTGCCCTTGGAGATTCATAAGATTTATCATACCAAATCATTTGCAAGTGGAATAGGTCGGCGACCCCCAGATGGAAATATTGAACTGATTGCTTGATAAGGACAAAAGATATTAATTAATAGAAAATTATTTAAGGGCTTGAATTAATTAATGGGCTACATAATCTTAAACACGAGAAATAATTAATCTTGAGCCATATTAATTAAAGAATACGGGTTAAGATGGATAAGGCAATATTAATTATTTAGTTGGATTAATTAATATTTATGGGCTTGAATAATATTGTGGCTCAATATTGGAAATTCAAGATCCATTAGAAGGTCCAATCTTAATTCTCCTAAAGGCCCCTCAAGTAGCCCAAAGATAATGTCCAATAACTGAAAAATGTGTTTAAAATAAAATAAATTATTGTTGCCTAATTTTTTTTCATTATTTTTTAAAAATCACAAATAAAAGTTAGGAGAAAAATTTTCTTTGAATTTTGTTATGGAATGAGGATAAGTATTCTTGGAATACAAGATTATCTCATTAAATTCAAGAAATCTCTCACTTGGCTATTTGTTGTGATATTTTCGAAAAATACCATAACATAAGGAAATGAAGATTTTATTTGGGAGATATTTTGGGAAATAGAATATATTTGATATATTCAAGATTGTATCTTGAGGAAGAAGCAAGGAAATTTCCCAATCACCCAATACCCCAAAATTTTCGTCCCCTCCTTAGTATTATAAATAGGGGATGAATTTTTCATCCCCAATGCAATTCCATGTGTTGGAAAAATTAGAAATCCACAAAGGTGGTGCAACATAATTTTATTTTTCCTTTTGTTAAATTGTTCGCGAGTTCCTACCACCGGATTGTTGAACAAGGACAAGGGAATACTTGAGAAGGACTTTTGGTGTGTTCGTGTGAACGAGATCCATCTTCTCAACGGTTGTCACTCCAAGAGATTAGTTCACGTAAACCCGTAGTAATTCCGCATGCGTAGGTTTTATGTGAACTGTTTATATGCATGATTGGTTGTTGAATTATTATTTGAATTAATATAGGATTAATTCATGCTATTAATAATTGTTAGAATTAAATTTGTATTTAAATATTCATCCCGAATAGATCCGGGCAATTAATTCCCCAACAGATTGTTGTCCGAATTACCACGAAACCCAGACTGCTAGCGATTTCCATTATTTTGAAAATTACGGCCCCCGTTATTGAATCCCTGACTGCCCGAAGAGAAAGAACCCTAATTTCCCTTAGACTGACCCTTTCCACTCGAGGAACGGCCACCACCTGTACGACCATTACCCGAGTTGAAGGTTGTGAACGCCGCTGGAGTTTGAGAACCACCCTTCATAGCACGCAACATTATTTCAAACTGACGAGCTTGATGAAGCAAACTTTAAAACACAAGCAACTTGTCCAACGCCATTCGTGTGTCATCAAAGAAGGCAAATTGAATGCCTAAACCCAGTAGAAACCAATGGCTCTTATCAGTTTCATCAATGGGACGACCAATCGCCGAAAGTTGAACACATAAATTCTTAAATTTTCGACCACATTCATCCACCGAAAGATCACCCTTCTGAAGAGATAACAATTCCTCACGCAATTGATGGGTGTGAGCGGCGGACGAGTTAGAAAATACCGTCTGAAGTGTCGACCACGCGGCATGAGATGTCGAACACTCCAGTACTTTCGACGCATAATCGGGTGTTAGAGAAGTGAACATGACACTTAGCAACTTCTTGTCCTTCATACGCCACACAAGAAATGCCGGATTGGGTTCTTCGATGCTGGCATCGGTCGAAATCGTGGGGGGCGGAGCCACGACCAATCCATCGAGAAATCCCATTACATCGAAGCACTCGGCCATATGGATTACTTGACGATACCACATCAAGTAGGTTGAAGGTTCAAATTTGATGGGCACCATGTTGATCATGGTGGTTACAGAATGTGGGTCAGAGGTTGGAGTGACCATAACAGATGCAAGAGAACGAGCGAGAAAACCTAAAGATCAGAGTTGCGGGAAGAATCGCGCGGAAAAACCCAGAAACCAGAGGAGATGCGAACTAGGGTTTCGTGCGAGAAACCAGAGAGAGAACGTGAACACGAAGCACATCTGGAGGGGATGAGTCCAAGGGTTGGGGACCACATGCCGGAGGGGACCAGTCCGACGATCGAGCCGCAATAGAGAGAGAAGCCGACGGAAGACGGCAAGAAAAATTCAAAAAATTAGGGTTAGGAACGATAGAACCCGGTGAATGATACCATGTGAGAATAAGTGAATAATCACCGTTGAATTGGTGATTAAAGATTTTCACTATAATATACTAAGTTCAGATTACAACAGATTGACCGAGTATTATGGAAATAAATAAAGAATACAACTATTCTATATATACAAAGTCAAATATTAAATACTATCCCTTATTATTAACCCTTGACATGTATACATGGTTGGCTCGCGAGTTTTTATTTATTTTCAAAACAACACATATTGCATGTGCAATATTGCACATAAGCCTACTTCAACAAAATGTAGAAAAAAAAGACTAATAAAATATAATTTTCTTCAAATTATATTCTAACCGCACAGTCTCATCTATCATGGGGAATGGGACCCAATGAATAGATAATTTGATATGATTGAAGTTTCTTTCGGTGGAATTCAGACTCAAGCCGTGGGTAAGCCTAAGCTCTGATATCATGATAGATATTTATTTAATTTAAAAGTACGAATTTATAAAGAGATGTGATATTAATTCACTCTATATTAATTCTCTAACAGTGGGTTTATTGTTCTAAAGGTATGTGACTCAAATACTAAAATAAAAAATTTGTTCCATATATAAGACGGACTCATATAATACTCTCTCCTTATTTAAACCTATCTTGACTGAGCGGCTCTCAAACTATACCCCGGCCCATTCTCAACTGTAACATTAATTAAAGGAGATGGGCTAGTTTTAACTAAGCCCAATTCTTCGTTAGGCCCATATCAAAATCCAGTAGCTTTTTCGGGCTTCGTTAATTAAAGAGTAGAATCAATGTACGGAGAGAGAAACGGAGTGCGAGTAATGGCAGATGTGCAGAGACGACAGGGAAGACCGATGCCTCCGCCGGGAAGGGGTCCGCCGCCGCCTCCCGCCACCAGGCCCGGCCCTCGCCTTGAACCTATTGACCGCGAGAAGGTTTCTTTCTCTGCCTCTCGTTGTACTTCGTTTTGATAAATACGCGTGTTATGTTCGCTTACGCATCTATCTAGGGTTTCAAGGTGAATGTTTGGTTGATTAAATGCTGGCGTTTATTTATGCAACCGTATGTTACTTGTTCGCCGAAATGCCAGTTTAACTTTAAAGCGTTCCATATTTTGCGAGTTAGGGTTTAGGGTTCAGGGAATATGTTTGAGTTATCAGCTATGCTTCCTGTTTTTTTTTTTTTTTTTTTTGCTTTTCATTTTTTAACCTGAGAAGGATGTATTGTGTTGTACATGTCTAAGATGTTAAAATAATTGAAGTTGCTAGAATTCTGAACTTGGGGATTTGATTTTAAAGTTATAGTATGTGTTCTGAAAACTTATTACACATTCGAGAGGCAAACTTGAAATTTGAACTTTTTTGGGGATCAGCAAAGCGAGTTTCTTTTACGGAAATCTGTAGAATCACAACTACTATAGGAGCTCTGCCTTAGCTTTCCGCATTGATAGTTAGGGGCATCTTTCAGTCTTAATTTCTGGGTTCTATACCATTATCACTAGCCAATTGATCTCTGTTCTCAATGTTTAGGTTTTCAGATTGATGTGGGCTTATCACTTATGGCTTGTGTTTTCATTGTATAGAAATAACTTCCAACTTCAACTCTTCTCTGCTTCCCTTTTCCTCTCTCTCTGTCTCTCCTCTTTTTTTGTTTTTTCTTCCTTCTTTAACAAGTTCAGGTCAATGTGCTACATGGTTTGCTTTTCTATTTTGCAATACTAATTCTGAAATTCAACCTTTTTGGTTGCTGATTGTTGTGCGCAGACTTGTCCATTATTGCTGCGAGTCTTTACCAAGGTATGCCTTCAATTTTTAAAAACAGTCTTATGGTTTCCGTGAAAAGATTTTCTAAGCTTTTATTTTGACAGGTTGGAGGCCATCACAGTGATGACGACTTTGCAGTTAGAGGCAAGGAACCCAAAGATGAGGTCCAAATTTATACGTGGATGGATGCAACCTTGCGTGAATTAACTGATTTGGTATGAAGTTCTGTATATATAACTTATTTCCAGTTTTAGGGTTCAAGGAAATATAATATAGATGAGTAAAATCTAGTTTCTTTAAGGGATCATCATTAGATTGTAATGTATTCTATTATTGCTTTGGCAAGTACTTATTAACTCTCCACTAATTTTAACATGTATTTGGTTACATCTAGGTAAAAGTATATGCATATTGAAATGGCAAATAATTCTATGTTCATTTTGTGCAAAAACTTTTATGTTTGTAGCACTTATTATTAAATTCTACTGGCTTTTGCAAGTATCCGTTATTCACCAATGAGAGTTATTATTATTAAAACTGTAATGATTTTTGCAAGTAGCATATTGTTCATGTTTTTTTCTGTTCTTCAGGTCAAAGAGGTAGCTCCAGAAGCAAGAAGACGAGATGCTGCTCTATCCTTTGCTTTTGTCTACCCTGATAAACGTGGTCGTTTTGTGGTTAAGGAGGTCAGTTCTCTAGCTACATGCATGATGCATTTGTGCGTTTGCAAATTTTCTCATTTTGTATTGTGGCTACCTAAGTGCCAACTATATCTATAAGGCAGTAGCTGCACAGTATATATAAAATGTAACCATATATATATGCATGGGAATTAATCTTTGGATAAATGGAAAAACAATTGTATGCTGTCACGACCCAATTTTCATAAAGTTGTTGGAGACCAACTTAATTAGATGCATATCACAAAATCACCAGCATATATTAAACAAACTTTACCCATTTTGAACTAGCAGCAGAATAATTAACATAAACTCAAGACTCTACCAATTTATTTCTACTTACACCAAAAGATAGCATAACATGTCTTGGTTCAAAAACATGGACTTGACTTAAGTATGAGAACTCATAAACTCCAAAACGACAAATCCCAAAGCTCATAATTTAAAGTTTACTAGAGACATAATATACACACTAAAAGCATAACATTAATTAAAACACTCTGTGGCAATCCACTGACCCCCTACCGCACTCCATATCTAATCTGCAAAATATTAGTAGATTGGGGTGAGCAAACAACTAGCTCAGTGGGGTCCTCTTTGTCACAGTTAAATATCGCATGCAAATAAAATCATTAACCATAGTTATTAAAGGCGCGCCCGAGGCGCGCCTAAGGCGCACGACGCTCGGGGCGCTAGCCACCTCGCCTGCCATAGGTCCAGGCGGTTGGGATTTTCTGGGCGCTCGCCTGGGGGCGCCTTTCGGCACCTTTTGCCGCCTTGACTCTGGCAAAGGCGCGCCTAAGGCGTGCCTTGCTTTTTTTTATTTGTCAAATAACATCAGAATAATAAAAAATACTATCTCTTAAGTCTTAATATTTAAGTGAAACGCATCTAGGGTTTCAAGATTCACTTTTTATCAAGTATAATTGTGCGTTGAAGCATCGGTAATCGGTATGACTCACGTAATCACATTGATCCTATCTCTTTGAGGGATATAGATGAAAGCAATGAGTGGATGGTTGGTCTAATGGAAGATGAAGATGAGTTGGTTCACCAAGGTGAAAATTTGACTTGGGGTATTGCTACAGAAGCAATGGTTAGGTTTACTAAGAAATTATCAAGGTCTTATGTTGTTTTTTCTAGGGATGCAAGGCGCGCGCCTAAGGCGCTAGGCGCTGCTTCGTGCCTTGTGGCGCCTTGCGCCATTAATAACTATGTCATTAACTCACAAACATTCAAACTGAAATTTACATAGGTTTGTTGGCTATGCCAACCATAGGTTGTTCCATGGCTATACCATGGATGCGTTGGCTATACCAACGATGCACTAGCTAAACTAGTGGTGCGCGGTTTCCCACGAATAAACATGTGTTAACGAATGACTTGAAAAGCCATAACATGCATTAACGAAAAATATAGACAGTAAGATGCAGCAAGCAACAAATTCACTCACATGAACATTTAAAAGTGACAAAACATTCCAATCAATTCGTAAGAAGAAAACCCCACCTCAAATCTTGATTGTCCTTGCAAGTATGTAAGTCGAGTTAAGGCGTAAATCCCTCGTCTCCTAAAATATTAGAGTAACATGTCTTAGAACCTAATTAGAATTGATAAGTCTTAGGAGTATCATACAACTAAATTAATAATTATTATGAACCTTTGTTAGTATATTAATTAATATCATAGTTATTAAAGGCGCGCCTAAGGCGCCAGCACCTTCAGGCGCCCGACCATCTCCGCCATAGGTCGAGGCGGTTGGAATTTTTCAGGCGCTCTCGCGGGGGGCTTTTTTGCGCCTCAAGATAGTTATTGAGGCGCGCCTAAGGCGCCAGCACTCGGGCGCCCGACCATCTCTCGCCTGCCATAGGCGAGGCGGTTGGGATTTTTGTGCTTCGCTGGGGGGGCGCGCTTTTCGCGCTCTCGACTTGGGACAAAAAGACGCTCCTGTGTCGTGTCTTTGCGTACATCTAGGGTTTGAAATAAAAAAAAACATTTTTTATTTGTCAAATAACATCAGAATTATAAAAAATACTATCTCTTAAGTCTTAATATTTAAGTGATTTAAGTGAATCACATCTAGGGTTTCAAGATTCACTTTTTAGGGCAAGGGCAAGTGTGTGGTTGTGAGTGTGAGAGGATCATCTTTTAGCGGCCTTAGAGATGAAGATGAAAATGAAGATGAAATTGAATTTAACTTAGAAGGTAAAGATGTGGAGGAAGAAGAATTTCGTGAGGACGATCCACGTTATGATGATGATGATGATGAGGAGGAGGAGGAGTTTGCTTTTGATGAATTCGTTGATGGAGATGATTAGTTTGCTATTTATGTCTTTAATTTCGTGATTAAGCTGGATATTTACTGTTTGTTATTATCGTACTTCTATGGTTTGAAGTTTATGTCTTTACTCTTTATTTTGTGTGATTTATATGTTTTTAACCGTCAACTTGTTAGTTAATTATATGTTAGTATGATTAACTTAGGTTTACTTCCATGGTTAGGTTTACTAAGAAATTTTCAAGGTCTTATGTTGTTTTTTCCAGGGATGCAAGGCGCGCGCGCCTAAGGCGTCAGGCGCTGCTTTGCGCCTTGTGGCACCTTGCGCCATTAATAACTATGATTAATATATAACTATAATACCAAACCTTATATATACTAGATGGAAAGGGTTTCGGCCACATCAATATATAATTAGAAGCATGACCATCTTAATTTAACTTATTAAAAAATAAGTAAGTAGAACAGGTTGTATTGGGTTTAAGAAACAAGTTTAGTCCGATGAAATTAAATGTTCAGAAAATGAATTGGGGTACTGATAGTAGTAGACTATTTGGGCAACAAATAACCACAACTAAAACAGTAAGCATAATCAATGATAATTTACCCAAAATATTATAAAGAGGGAAAATAGAATTGCGTCATTGCTATGAGAAAAAACAGGGTACAGTATATTAAAAAAACATAGACTGGCGCAACTCATCAAATAATTAGCCAAAGATCAAGTTAAAACCCAGAAATAAAATAACTGGGTCCAAAGAGATTGAAATTAGGGGTGTTACATATGCTGCTGTTGTTTGATCAGTGCTGACTCCTCCATTGGTCTTGTGTAGGTGGGGAGAACCTTCTCTTACCCAAATGCAAGGCGGTCTGATAGCGGAAGCAAAGCCTTGGGTGAACTTAGCTTTCAGGTAACCAGGCTTTCATTTGCAAACCATAATGATAATTATTGAGAAGAATTACTGAAACAACCTTGATGTTTAACCAATTTTTGATGATGAACCTAATTATTTTGGTAAGTTACTTATGCCTCCTTGTCAAATTTCACCAACATTTGTTTGTTGGGGGGGGGGGGGTAACACCATGCAACTCATGTGCATATTTAAACAGTTTACTTGTTTGACTATAAGGTATTAGTTTGTCAATATTAGCTGTGTACATTTATACCGTACGACTGGTGTGGGGAGGGGGTGTAATTGTTTGGGAAAAATACAGACCTCAATGTTGTTTTTGTAGTACTCACAAAGGAATAATTTTTTTCCAAGAGTGCCGTATAGTGGTTAAATCTAAAGGTGGTTTTTGTAATTTATGCTAAATATTGTTGAGCAAATAAAATCTGATACGTTCCTCGCATATGCAGATAGGCGATTACTTGGATGTGGCCATTGTGACCCAATGATACGTGCCAGCTGTCCTGTTACTCGGCTCATTGTGGTGAGCTCGACCGTATTTGTTCTTTTTCAAGGGGCATGATTTACAAGGACCGGCTGTAATATGATTGTTATCGTTACTCAATAGGATGATTTTGTGGAGTTTCCTAAACATCGATTAATGCAATTGAGCATATGAAGTTATGCATCGTTTTATTTGTAGTAGTTTATAGTCATTCTGGATTCAACCTCTGCTGATTTTCCAGTGCTGTTGCAAGAGATATTTGTGCACTAAAAAAATGGGCAAACAAAAACCTTGGAAAGAATTTGGCACGTCATTCTGATGTGAGATTGTTTTACCTGCTACACCACATCAACTTCTTGACTTCATCACCTATATGCTATACAATTCTCGTCCCAAACTATGACACATTTAAGCTACATTAATATATTTTGACACATTAGACAAAGCGGCGCAACAGGAAGGGCTCGAATAAATAGATTTTTTTTTATTAGAAGATCTAAAACCAAACATGAAAATAGAGATGGAGTAGAATACGTATTGTGAAAAAACACAATTGATAAATAGTAGGAAATTAATAAAAATGAATTGATCTTATACTTCATTATAAGTTTCATGGTAACAAAAGGTTTTGGATGTTGAGCCAGATTGGGCTCTCTAATACTATTGGTTTTTTCCTTTAAAAAAATAATTTAAGGGCCACTTGGTATGAAATGAAAATAGTAATGGTAATAGGTATCATTAAGGGTTATATCATCAAGGGTTATTAATTGCATTGTTATTGCTTGATTTATTCGTCAATAATGGGTATCATGTGAGGTAGGTTGAGTGAGTGGGGGTAATCAATTGCTTACCTCTATTCTCATTACTTGTGTATTAAAATTATCAAGTAACATCAATAGAAGTAATTTTTATTATCCAATTTCATTACCCCAATCAAGCGGGCCTTAATTGATTTATGGAATAATTAAATTTCCCTTTTTGTTTTAAAACTCCAAAACACACATCTACTCTTAATTTAATTATTTGGTTCAGTATGATGATTTACCGGATTCGACCCGAACTCCTAATTCGAGATTCCTCTTTAAATAATTCTCTCGTCTCACAGACAACAAAAGCTAAAAAGTAAAAAGTAAAAATCCACGTAGATTGACGCTCTCGTTAGACTCGCTATATGTGTCTGTGTGTGTAAATCCAGATTTATGCATTTCCACTTAATTATGAAATTTAATCAACAAGCCTGAATCCTGATTGATTCTTCAAGATCTCATTCAATTCGTACGTCATTCATTTATCTCTCTACACTTGTATCGCATAAATGTATGTTCAATTGCATCGCTTCAACTTGTCAATTTCTTGAAGGTCTATGATAGGGCATGGCGATTAAGAGGGGATTGCAATCCGGCGTCGCCATCAACAGGACTAGAGCCATTGGATCTTGCACTCTCGTTTCTGTCCTTGCCTTTTTCTTCACGTTCGTTGGCTTCGCCTTTCTATTTGTCGGTCGCGGCCTCTTTGTCTCCGGTAAATTTCTGTGAAATCTTATTTTTAAGTTTTGTGATGGTTTTTCTGTTACTATTTGCTGTTGAATTTTATTGATTTTAATGAGTGGAGAATCGTGTAATTAGGAGTGTAATTTGTGAAATATGCCGGAGAATTGGGATTTGTGTTTAACCTGAATTCTAAATCTAGTTGACAGTTGATTGTTAATTGTGAAAAAGGATCTTAGAAATTCAGTGGATGGTTCTCTGTTGTTTTCATTGGGTTCTTCTTTTACTGCTCTCAAAGCAGTGGCATTAAATGGTTTCTTTAAGGTACAATCTGTTCTAAATGGATGAAAAAAGGGTTTCTAATTTGAAATTATGCAGATTGTTATATTGGTTGATGCTTCCAGAATTTGGATTGAGTGGGTAAAGTAGAAGATTTTCTTCAATTGCAATTAACTGTAAACCTGGGGTATTACTCTCCGGAAATTTAATTTTGGAGGATTAGGATATGAAAATATTAAGAGGAATAATAATTAACACAGTTTTTCAAAACTGTCAGCAGTCCTTAGAAAAAGGTTAGATGTACCATGTTTGGCTGAACTTTCTTCTTCATTGAAAATGAAGTTCCCTCATTATAATGTTCAGAGGCATCCACAATGAGACAGGTGGGTACCTGCCCAGTGAAGAAAACCTTTGCATTTATTGGCTGTTATGCTGTCAAGAGTTGAGAAGTCAAGAGTTGTGCTATCCCTAGATTTCTTTCTGGGCTGTTATGCTGTTATTGGCTGTATATTTTCCAATTTTTAATCTCTCCATTTCTCTCAATATATATATTACTCACAAGTTATTAATTCAATTAAATTTGCATTTAAATTCTTGTTTTTGTTGTTGTTATTAACCTCTGTTTAATTTCTCTGTTATCAACATGTCACCATAGCCTCCTTATACATGTATACATACTGTATATATATACATGTATATATGCGTGAAAGATGCAATGGGGGCTAAGGAGAGCATTTAGATGAACCTTGTTCAATTCAATACATTGCTTAAATCTTGTGGTTTCCATAATGAATCTAATCAAACAGTGAAATGGTTAAATATATCCTCTCTTTCTATTCTGGTACTAGTACATAGATGGATGTGTTTGGACTTTCATTTCGTATTTGTGCAATTTCTGCTCTTCCACCTCTGATTTAATATCCCCTTATTGACTACATATGTGAACCTGTGATTCTGCAGGTCAAAATGAATTATCAACCGTCTCCAGCAGACAGGTATCGTTTTCAGATACCTATATTTTGGAGCGTGGTTTTGGATGTTATGTTAAAGTTTAATAAGAAAGTGTTGTATAATTTCAGGATTTAAATTGGAGACAGAGGCTGGCATCGCAACATCTTAAATCTATATTCTCGAAAGATGTAAGTTTGCAGTCAAATAAGCACAGACTGAAATATTTAGACATATGGTCTCCTCTAATTTCAGTGTATCTTTAGGTAATTGATGTTATTAACGCCAGTACAGATGATTTGGGGCCATTGAATGTTGATTTTTTTCGAAAAAATAAATTGTCTGCTTCTTGGAAACTTGAGGGGCATGAAACTGCTACGGGTAATGCCACTTCTGCTGAGGTCAGTATGGAGATGGAAATGTATTATTACTTTTTTCCAGTATGAAAAACCGAATTTTATTTGAAATCTCTATCTCACTTTTTGATAACTTTAAGATTGCTGGACTAGCATCAAAGCCCAAGCAAGAAACATCTAGAGTCAAAGAGGAACATAATTCAAATGGTAATGCCTTCCCTGAGTAGAATACTTGATTTCGTTAAATTTAGATATTTACCTGGCTCGCCTATTTTATGCAGAAGGCCATTCTGTATTTTTTGAGACACCTGTTAAACTGGCAAGAAGGGTAAGTACCAAGACCGTTTTTAAACTATATTCACTGATACATTTTCCTTTTATATATTAACATATTTTGTATATCATTACTTGTGCAGCAATTGAGAGAGAGAAGACGTGAAAAGCGTGCTGCTGACTTGGTAAAACAGGATGAGGATGTAACTGTAAAGCTTGAAAATGCAGCCATTGAACGTACTAAATCGGTTGACTCTGCAGTTTTGGGGAAGTATAGCATCTGGAGAAAAGAAAACGATAATGAAAATACTGACTCAACTGTACGTTTGGTACGTGATCAAATGATAATGGCAAGGGTGTACATAAGTCTTGCAAGGATGAAAAACAAGCTCGATTTGGCCAATGAGTTACAGAACAGGCTCAAAGAAAGCCAGCGTTCTTTAGGAGAGGCAACTTCTGATTCTGATTTAAATCACAGGTAATGGGAGTATTACATGTTTTATCAGCTGAATACGAATTTCTAAATTACCTTAAACACATATTACATTTCTGACAGTGCACCTGAAAAAATTAAATTGATGGGCCAAGCGCTGTCTAAAGCTAAAGAGCAATTGTACGACTGTAACCTAGTCACTGGGAAGCTAAGAGCCATGCTGCAATCTGCAGATGAGCAAGTTAGAAGTCTGAAAAAGCAGAGCACATTCCTTAGTCAATTAGCTGCAAAGACGATTCCAAATGGGGTTCATTGTTTAGCCATGCGGTTAACAATAGACTATTATCTCCTCCCACTAGAGAAAAGGAAGTTCCCTCGGAGTGAGAATCTGGAAAATCCGAGTCTTTACCATTATGCCCTCTTTTCAGATAACGTTCTTGCTGCTTCGGTTGTGGTTAACTCAACCATTACGAATGCCAAGGTGTGTAATCCTGCTTGTTTGCTTTTATTTTTGTGTACAACTTGTCATGGATTTCAATCTATTCAGTTTCGTCTATGTTATAGTCATGTTGACAATTATCAAGCATATGTTAGAACTATGTCAACTTTTCTCCTTCAATTTTTTCTCGGTACAATGCATTCTCAAGTCAAGTCAAGTATGGTCCCAGGTGTTTAGCAGCATACATACATTTTGGCCTATTTGTATGAATGGATAGACAATTCATGATTTTAAATTTTGATGAATTACTTAACATGCATGTGCATTTATGTGTGCACCAGACATTGGATTGATTGTCGTTCCTCAGGAATAAGATTTCTGTATGTCTACATATCATAGGAGAATATGCATATATACATTCAAATAGGCATAATGCATCAACAGAACCCTAAACTATCAACTTTTGTTTCGATAGGTTCCTAAATTTATTTTTTGTTTTAAAAAGCCCTTCAAGTATTGAAATTTTATTTCATGAGCTCCCTCGAGATGAAAATTGACAGATATTTTGTTTTATCTTCATGGTCCTGTTAAATAATAAACTACATGTTATCTTAATGACTTGTGCAAGTTATTTCAACCCTAAATCTTCATGTGATGGGTACCTAGAATGGCTTGCGAAAAATACTTTGTTTATAACTAAAATTAGATAAAGCTGACATGTATGTTATTTAATGTGACCATTAAGGTGAATCGAAAAATTCGGTCAATTTTTTTCTCGAGGGGCCTTGTGAAATAAACTTTTTAAAAGAAAAAATAGTTTATAGGCATATTGAAACAAAACTTGATAGTTTAGGGACCTTTGGATAAGCTGTGCTCATTCAAAGAACTCATGGTGGACACATACTTATGCATGAATTCATACCATACACATGTTTGCTAGCATTTGTATGCATTTTCACTTATATATTTGTTCTCATTTTATAATTAACCATCAATAGAAACAGGATTAGTAGTTTCAGACTGAGTCACTTATGCAATTTTAATGATTTTTCCATTCAATTATTTCACTGCTGACGCTGGCCTCTTCTCAATTGTAGGATCCCTCAAAACACGTTTTTCATCTCGTAACTGACAAATTGAATTTTGGCGCAATGAATATGTGGTTTCTCTTGAATCCCCCTGGTAAAGCTACAATCAATGTGGAAAACGTAGACGAATTCAAGTGGCTTAACTCATCGTACTGTCCTGTTCTACGTCAGTTAGAATCTGCTGCTATGAAAGAATACTATTTTAAAGCAGCCCATCCCACCACCCTTGCTGCTGGTTCTTCTAATCTTAAGTACAGAAATCCAAAGTATCTATCAATGCTTAACCATCTAAGGTTCTACCTCCCACAGGTTTATCCAAAGCTGAATAAAATCCTTTTCCTTGATGATGACATTGTGGTTCAGAAAGACTTGACTGGTCTGTGGGCAGTAGATCTCGATGGGAAAGTAAATGGTGCGGTTGAAACCTGTGGTGAGAGCTTTCATCGGTTTGACAAATACTTGAACTTCTCCAATCCTTATATTGCGAAGAACTTTGATCCCAATGCTTGTGGGTGGGCTTATGGAATGAACATGTTTGATTTAAAGGAGTGGAAGAAGAAAGATATAACTGGTATATACCACAAATGGCAGAATATGGTATGTGTTCTCTTCTTGTTCCGAATTATTGTTGTTACTGTTTGTGCCTCGTTTTTCTTTTTGTTTTTGTGGGGGTGGGGGGTGGTGAAGTTGTAGAAATTAATAAACTAATTGCCCATTTCTTATCGTGCGTGTGATAAGGTGAGATAATGTAAAAGATGATTATTTAACACATGGTAGCATTATTTAATTGTTTGCTACATGAGATTAGCTACAAGTGATATATTGAGGCATATGAAATCTCGTGTTTGGTGTTTTGCATTATTAGATGTGATAAAATCGCAAATGTCAAATTTTTTCCCTCGTTCAAATTAAAAAAAGTAGAAATTAGGGTTATTGTACTTGTAGTAATTTGGGTCAAGGCTGTCCCATGTATTATATAATACCATGGGGAGGGGGAGGGTGGGATCGATAATACATTTAAAAAGGTATTATATATACCAGGTTGGACTTTATAACAGGTCAACAGTAAAACAGTACCAGACACGAGATGAGGGGGATAATGCATCAATACCTACTGTATCCCCAATAGAAAACGAGCCCTATAGGGAAATTGATGCGGAAAATGAAAAAAAAAAGTGATAATCTCTAGTATAGAGAATTAAATTTCCACATGCATATGTTGTTTTTTTCTCCCTGATTTTATGAGCATTGCTCTTTCTTGAAAACAAATTTCTAATTTTCTAAAAAAATTGAAAGCTCTTCGTTTCTTTTGTGTTGTTGATCTCAGAATGAAGACAGGGTGTTGTGGAAGCTTGGGACACTACCTCCAGGTTTGATTACCTTTTACGGGCTTACGCATCCACTTCAAAAGTCGTGGCATGTGCTTGGTTTGGGGTACAACCCCAGCATTGATAAGGTGGAGATCGAGAATGCAGCTGTTATACACTACAATGGAAACATGAAACCCTGGCTAGAATTGGCGATGACAAAGTACAAGCCCTATTGGACAAGGTACATCAAGTATGACCACCCATACATTCGCAACTGCAAACTAAGTGAATGATGAAATGGCAAATTCCTAATTACTGGGACGGCCACGCCCAAAGAATCACACCACACCATTCAAGGGTAAATCTGGTAAAGGCAAAGTTTGCCTGAGATTCAATTTGATTCATCTAATCGTCTTGTTAAAGGATCTGGGGAGTGAAAATTATCGCTCTTTTACGTTGTGTTTGTTGTTAGTTGAAGTTGCTAATTGTATTCTTTATACATACTAGTTAATTACTAGATTTAAAATGTAACTGGACTTTGAGCATTGTCAGAGATGTTATTTGGCCTTTCTTTCAGTAAAGAATATAAAGTTATGATTGTACCACCTGCCTCCTGTTAATTTTTTTGCATTTTATGATATTTAAGTAATTAAATATTGAAGTATTATAAAAATTTGAATAAATATCACTGTGTCATGCATGAAATTTTTCCATGCAACTTTTTGTGTCTAATGCGTTGGGAACAAATTGAAATTGTTTGTCCAACCTAAGTTTTGATTCCATTTCGTCCTAATCAGACTATCCAGAATGTTTCATTTCTTTAAGAAAAGATCAGCTAAGATTTGTTTGGCAACTTTTGGAGCAACTAGTCATGGCCATCATATGGAAATCTTGTCTGCTTTTCGTGAAAGTAGAGATTGCAAAGAGTAAATATTTGTCAATGATATTTTTTTCTTTGAATTCATGTGCCAGTGTAGGGAGGCTTCGACCGGATAAATCATATCGCCAAGAGAAGCCATGAACGATTGTCTCAAAGCGAAAAAATACAACTAAGGAATAAATCATGGAAAACTAATAGGATTGGTGCGTGTGGAACGATGTGACTTACAAACAAAGATGTTCGAATAACAGTTGACTGAATATCTATTATCACAAAAAATAAAGATTTAACTATTGAATTTTACAATCGTGGCTATGGAATTTACAGCGAAAGTAATTTCGTTCTTTATTAAATTTATCTACTACTATTTGCTTCATGTAGATATTTTAATTTCTCAAATTACCTACAAATAATTTGCCTACAGAATTGCATGCAAGCAAATTCATCTCTGAATTTCATTTGCTTATACAATTTATTTGTAGGTAATTTAAGGAATAAAAATGTCTACATGATTTAAAAAATATATAAGCAAGTCATATATAATTGTCTACCTGATTACTAAATTATTTTGTTAGAAATCCTGCAACTAATAGTGAAAAAATTTGTACCCAAATTTTTTATTTTCTCGTAGTGCATAGGTAGGAGCATTGTTTCAATATGGTCTACAAAGAAGGGTGGGTGTACTCTGTAATATTTGTTCATTAATGAATGAGAGTGCAGTTTGGCTAAAAAAAAGAAGAAAGAAGGGTAGGTCGAATTGCAAATAGAGGATAAAATATATGAATACTCCACTAGATATGACAACAAAATAACACATTAAAATTTGGGTACAAGGACACCTGATCGAGTCTTGGCAGCCGCAGTGTGGGAGTTTTATTCCTTCAATCAGTTGGTTTCTGGGTGACAGATTACTACAAGGACGCAGGATCGAATCCTGGCAACCACAGTGTGGGAGTTTAATCCCTCCAATGTGGGGGATAACTCATTGCAAGACCAAACACCTGGCCCTCCCATCTAATGGGCCATTGAAATCATGTGATTCACCTCCACCATTCATGCCGGAGGGAGGGGGTGGGGCCCAGAAGGCGAGAATTTCGTCTTTTGCTACAAAAAATAACACATTAAAATTGACCAATGAGACGATGAGGACCGAATAAGAGTAGGGAGTTTGCCTACATAGTGTTTACGGGTACGCCTTGTTTTTTATTATACCCATAAAAAAATACAATATACATGGATGCACATGAAACCACTATGTTTGTTTTTATTTTTTTCTTAAATTTGCAAATATGTAGTGTCTTTGTGTTGCACAGAATCTTGGTCTTGAAAGGTAAGATATAATCTGATTCGGATGCAGAGATTCGTAGATTTTCAAAATTTTAGGATACGATACGGCGATGATACGTCAATTTTTTTAATTTAATTATATATATCATCTGCAATAATATTAAAAAATTTACAACAATTATATATAACACATGTAATAATATCAAGTGTATTTAAAATATACTACCTCCGTTCCGATTCTTTAAGATATTATAGGATTTTTTTAGAAAATTTTTATTAGTATTTTATGTGATAAAGTGATAAAGTAATATTAGAAAAAAGTTGTTTATTAATATTTTATATGATAAAATGATAAAGTGATGTGATAAAGTGATAGAGTGTATTTCCATTTTAGGAAAGAAACCTTAAAGATTGAGACAAAAAAATGGAAAGAAAACCTTAAAGATTGGGATGAAGGGAGTATGTACTAATATGAAGGAATTCATCTCATAAATAACAAAACAACAATTAAATCAAATATCATTAACCTACACAAGTCATAAATTATAATAAAAGATTAATAAATTTTAATATTTAATAATTTTTATAGTGTGTCCTTCAAATTATTAGTAAGTTTTAATTTTTTAAAAAAAACCACAAAATTTAATAAATTTTACAAAAAAATCTCGATACGTATCCGATACGCGTATCATGTTCCGAGAATACACGTATCCAATAGTAAAAATTATAAAATAAAAATTGGATTCGCCACGTGGCGAATCCCACCCCAGACATCAAGATACTGCATACTGTTAATTTTTAAGAATTCGTTCATTAGAAGTAGTGTGTCTCCAACTTGTATTTACACTTTCAATATATTTTTAAAAATCAAATTTAAAAATTAATGGAGAAAAAAACTGTCTGAAACAAAGTAAGTAGACTCGCTAAAACTGATATCTTCACCTTTAAAATTCGTTTGGAAGGATTTGGTATAAAGTAAAAAATATATTTTTATTTTGTATATGTTTGGGAGTGTGAATTTTATAGGATTTGATAAAGTAAGATTTTGAAAAAGTAGATGATAGAAATAATATTATATTGTAAAAAATAATGTAGAAATGATTGGATGATTGTTTAATAATTGATATATTTGTATATTATATTATATAATGATAATAAAGTAAAAAAAGAGGAGAGAGAGTATTGAGTTGGATATAAAATAATAATTGAAAAATGTGTGATAGATGATTGATAGTGTATTGAAAATTGTGTTTAAAAAATGTAAAATAAGTGTATTATAGATATTATATAGTATAATTTTGAAGAATTTAAAATTTTATACCGAAATCCTAATAAAAAAAGGGAAATTTAAAATTTGAAATTCTAAAAATCAGTTTCAAAGCCTTAAACAAACAGGACGTAAGAAAAATGACTGGTAATTTAACGTCTTTATCGACCAAAAATTTACACGTGGCAGTGTAGATACCGATCAAGATGTAGAATCTTTTATCTTGCTTCTAGAGTGGACCATTCTATATTTGCGTAAGAGGGCCTCATCTTTTAGTATTTACAAAGGGATTCCTTATCTGTTTTGTGATATACACGTGGCACTCGCATGTGTGTTTTGTTCTTCGGCCGGCTATGGCGGGCGGTTAGGGTAGGCACCTCTTGTGATGACGTCATTTTAGTGAATTGCCTTCATTACCCTTCAAGCAATCATTCGGAATGCAACATCATAATATCAAATCAAATTAATATACTTGCAAAACAAAATATCTTTTTTTTTTTAAGTTATGTACATGCTAGTATAAAAAATTAATACTAGTTTTATAAATTAATATTAATAATATTATAATATTATTTTATAAATATAATAATATCAAATAATAAATATAATAATATTAATTTATAAGTATAATTGTATAAATTTTTTATTATAAACAAATTTCATGAAGAATTACTCATAAATAATTGGTGGTCTCAAATTTTAATTTAGTTCTTCACGGTATATTTAAATTTGAAGTATTCGAAGAATTGAAAGGCTATCAAAATTAGAATAGTTAATTAACTCTTATTTCTCTCATAATATAATCTACTAAAAACTTGCAGCCAAAAAACAAAAAAGAATTTGTCTAATTTAACGACAGAAAAGAAATAAAATATGAAAGTGCCCAAAAAAATATATTTCGAGATATTTTACAAGTTATTGCATCCTTATTGTGGTTGTTGATGATATTATCCAGATGGAAAATTGACAGAAGTTGAACTATGCATGACATGCAACCAGTCGGCAAACTTGCATGGTTTTTCGTTCAAGGTATGAATTGTCTTATTAAAATTTTGACGTATTAATATTAATTATTTCATTAATTTGTACGTCAATTATAATGTACAATTTGTTAACATAAATGTTATTTTAAAATTTAAAATTTAAAATTATTATCATAAAAATAATATTTTATGTGAAATAAGTTAATAATTTTTAAAAATACACGAATCAACTATAGTGCATACAAAACCACGTTTTATCTATATAAATAAACTTATACTGAATCAATATATATTTATCGATGGTACATGCTACTTCCTCCAGTCCAAATTCGATATCACATTTATTATTTACACATAATTTAATGAGTAAATTTTGCATTAGTAATTAAAATGATAAAATAATTTTTTAAGTGTACGACAGATGAAAACTTTCAGTAGTAATATACTAAGATCGCATAAATAATGAATGAAAATCAGATTCTCTACGTATATTTTGACATATCAATCATTGGCCGATTCTTTGAATATTTGGATCTAAATTAAACTTTAAAATGGGCCCACTTTACTCACATTTTTTTTTAATATATACAATAAAAAACTCTATACAGTCATATTGTCGGAATCGGGAAAATATATTATTATAGGAAGTTTATTCTTTAATAGAGTTTTACAAAGAAAAATGATTTTTTTTAAAATAATACATTCAATATAATACATACTATACTATATGAATGTAAATTTATTAACAAATTCATATATCTAATACACTTTCAAATCATATAAAATACATATGTATCAACTAATATGCATGTACCTAGGAACTGAACAATAGTTATTGTTCACATGTGTATAAATATTTGTTCGATACATGTATATTTTTCATAAAATTAATACACTTTTTCTATTTCAAGAAAATACACTCATGGGTGTCTATGCGGACGAGTTATTACATACACTCAAGTTAAATGATGTAGTGACAAGTCATAAAATTAAGATGTGTTACAATTAACCATAGATAAATATTTTAGGTCATTTTAATTGAAATGATGTATAAATTTTTATATATAATGTAATTTATTCATATATGGAAGCATAAATCTTTAAGACGGGACCAAAAAAAAATATATTTATTACAATGTGGAGTTATTCTTAAATATAACTGGTCCTGAGTTGGGACCGTAATTTTTTATTATTATAGAGAGTTTATTCCTATATAAAGTATTCTTATGGGGAGTTTTTACTGTAAAATTAAAGATAATACAAAATAAATTTTAAAAAAATAAACAATGTATAATTTACAAAATGTTTAATTCATTGCACTTAAAATAATATAGTGTATCAAGTATATAAATGCAAGTCGCTTAATAATTTTAGCAGTAAAATATTAATCATGTCAAAATAATCAAGGTACTATAATTTAGACAAAGTCTAGTATGAAAATTTTCATACATGAAATTTTTTTAATTTACAACTAAATTTTGTAATTGATGAAGGTAAGATAAAATTGAGTGGTTCATGGTTCACTCGGTTCAAGTGATTTATAATTTATATTTCTCAAATGATAGCTAACATATTCAGTACTTTTATAACATGTATGGTTGACCCTATCAATTTGAATAGAAGACCCAATCAACCAAGTTACATCATTTAAATTTAATTAGTAAAAATATTTATTTATAAATATATGATTTTTTTTAAACAACAAATATATAACAATTTATGCATTACTATTTTATTTTTTTATTACGTAATAATACATACTTATTCTTACATTAACATATCTTTGCCCTTAAAATATCCGTTTGACTCAGTCTAATCTGCACATAATTCGTGATTTTCAATTCATTCCCATTTGCAATCCGTTTATGTTATACAGGAAAGTTTCTCTTTAAAAAAAAAATATTGGTATTTAATTGTCCTGTGATTAAAATCCTCTGTTTTCTACAACCTTCCCACCGCCACAGACCGCCTTCCACCGCCTTCTTGCTCTGTTGCGGCGGAGCCTGCTAACGCCACTATCGTTTTCTCTCTCAACCGAAGCTCTTGTAACTTCCCTTTCACGCAACCTCCTCACCGCCACCGTCCGTCTTTTACCGTCATCTTCTTTGTGCTGCGGCGGTGACCGCAGCCAACCCCGTCTTTTCCACTCGCCTCTGAAGCTCTTGTAGGCAGTTTCTTTGTTGATGTTTCTCGGACTGACGGGTTGCTCTCTCCCACCGGAGCCACGGTGACCGGTTGGTGGATCAACCCGTTAGTTCCTTTTCTTTCTGTTTAAATAGTTTTAGTTTATGTAGTATTTCTTTCTTCGTCTAAGTTTCTAGACGCGTTCTTAGTGCTTTTTGCCCGTGTCTTCCCTGTTGTGGGTTTTATTTCTGATGTTTGTTTGTTGTCTTCCCGTTTTTTGGGTTTAGTTTGTTTGGTTGTTGTGGTCGGTTGTCGCAATATTGGTTATCTTTACGGACTCGGTTTAAGCTTTAGTGTGGGGCTTTCCTTTGTCCTTGTGCTTGTAATACCTTGATTGTGGTTATATCCAGAGACGGACGCACGACAATCAAGATGGGGGCACGTGCCCCCACAAATATTTTATAAACTTTAATTAATATGTTGATATAAATAAATTTATAATCATATTTTGATTCGATATATAGCCTGATGTTGTTTCCCTTGTATAGCTAGCTTATTTGGTTTTTCTCTTATTGAATTGGGTTAAAGGTTTAGCGATCAAACCTCAATACCCTCCAAAAATGTATATTTTATGAACATTTATTTTTTGTTCATTTTAATAAAATTATATTAATATTAAATGATTTTTTTTATTATACCAAATATAAAAGATCTAAACATATTTTTGCATAGGACCCTCATATTTTAGGACTGATTCTAACCATCCCTCCAGGCTCCAACACGATAGCGGATATCACGTTTCTAAAACCCACTCCTAATTACCTAATTTTTAATGTATTTCAATGTTTGTACTTTTTTTGTGCCCCCGTCATGAAGAATTTCTGGGTCCGTCCCTGGTTATATCCTCCTCGTTCCTCACGATTGGTTCGAGTTAGGATCTGTTTTTTAAATGATGGATCGGAAATTCGTAGATCCGGACTCAGTATATGTCTTCTTTCGGCCCATATCAACGTTCATTTTTTCTCCTAAAAAAAAAAAAAAATTGGTAAAAGTGCCAAATGAGAAAAAAAAAAAAAAGAATAATCCAATCCAAGGGTATGTCAGTCTTTTTAATTTGGCGAAACCGCTCCAAAGAAGAAACTCGTCGCGTAAAGTCATTATCATGCTCTGAATTATCATTATCATCTCAACTAAAATAATATCTCAAAAATATTTCTCACTAAATATAGCAGCACCACTCTAGAAGCTATCTTCTCTCTTTCTGACATCATTCTTGTTTCCTTTATCCACTCCACTCCTGATCTTCCTCTCCCATTATATGATGTTTTGATCGCAACAGATCATTGTTTTCTCATTCTGATCTATTAACAGTTTACAGCTTTTAAAATTTGGTGAATCGATTCCTTTTGGGAATTCAGCTGCTGATTTTTGGTGGGTTCTACCCTGATTGTTGAGGTTTTTTTAAAAGATCGGGGATTTTTTTTCAGGTGTGATCCTTATTATATTCATGAATTGAAGAAACACCTTTTTGTTGTGATTGATTGTCTATTGAAATGTTGAATTACTATTGCTTGATCAGTAATTTAGGAATAATTAGAGCATGTTTGTAAACATAAAAGGGGAATGATAGCGTTGTTCGCAAATTTGAGGAACAACTGGACTTGATTCTTGTTTGTTGACTTTAGTAGGGTATGGGCTTAATTTGGTTGGTGTGAATTTCTTGCAATTGAATTACATTAATCCTAAATTCAGAATAATTTTACAATCCTATTTTTGGGACTATGCTAGTGCTGAAATGAGATTCTACTCTTTTTCCATATCTGTTTGTAGAATCAAAATATTACATATTTATAGCTGAGTTTTTCTTCTTTGTGATTTCATAATTGATTGATTGTGTGATGCAATTGAAAGGATTTGAGATGGCTTCCTTGCAAGGCCCTGTTGTTTGCCCTGTAGTTCATCCAAAACAAACTGGAGTGTTGTTTAATTCACCCCTGCTTAAAGTTAAATTCATTGGAAGTGGATTATGGGGGCTAAGAGGGCTCTCCACTGCCAAAACTAACATCGGCTACCAGGGGCATTTTAGGAAATGCAGCACGATTCGTGGTAGTTTCAGTTCGTCTTCAAATGGTAATGGTAGCACGGCTGAGAATTTCAGTGAGAATGATGCCAATTATGTGAATTCAAGTGTTGTTGAAGCAGGTAACCATTTTTTCTTTTATTTTGTTGTTTTTTGTGCTATTTCTTAAACTTTCATTGTAAATGTGTGAAGCAACTATGGATTTATTGTTTAATTGTTTGGAATAGTTGAGGTGAGAAGTGGGCCTGAAGGTTTCATGATCAAGATGAGAGATGGTAGGCAGTTGAGATGTGCTCATAACAACCCAGTGGGAGGTCGTCTTCCGGATTATTCTCCACATCCTGCAATTGTCTTGAAGATGGAAGACGGGACTGGGATTCTTCTCCCGATTATTGTTTGTACGTGCATAACAATTTCCTATTTTATAGTGGGAAAATAGTTTTTTGTTCATGTAAGTTACCCATATTAAGGTTCCAGCCTTGTTGACTTTCTCGAACTGAAAATAGTCATGTAACTTCTAATTTTCGCCATTTTGGCCCGGTAACCGGATATAGGAGGTGAACATCTGATTGACTAATTAGACTCTGCCACGTCAATGTCAACCGATTTTCACCTCCTGCAGTCGGTTACCGAACCAAATGCTACAAAATAGAAAGTTATGAGACTATTTTCAATTAGTGAAAATCGACAGGACTGGAACCGAAATAAGGATTATTTACGGGACTAAGAAAACTATTTGTCCTTATTAGTGATTGCAAAGTTGATTATAGTCTATACATTCTATTTATTGTATTTACTTGTGGCTTTTATTACAGTGGAGATGCCAAGTGTGCTCCTCATGGCAGCTGTTCGTAATGTCCAAATTGTATGTCTACTCTTACTATTTTTGTTTAAGCTACCAAACATACAAAACAAATATGTTCCTGAACTTCCTGTAGGTTGAACTTCTTAGTGAAGCTAATTCTTTGCTTACCATTCAGGCTAGACCAACCATGTATCAAGTGGTGAAGGATATGATCGACAAGATGGGATACACTGTGAGTTAGATTACTTTATTTTATGTGTCCCCAGTTACTTATTTTCAAGTTTAGACCTAAATTTCTTGAGTAACACTAGTTGTGCACCAGTTGCATGGTGCAACTAGTGCACAACTAAGACTGTTCAGTGAAAACAACTAATACTACCAACTAAAACATTTTAGGAAAAAACTGATATCATTTAAAAATGCACTTGAATTGCACGGTGGCATAGATGCATTTGCCAAATTTCTTTGCTGGTTTCTTTTTCAGGTCAAACTTGTGCGTGTGACCAAGAGAGTGCACGAGGCATATTTTGCTGAGTTACATCTCGCAAAGGTGAATTTTATCTGTTCATTCTTGTCCGAATTCTGGACAGACTTTGCTATGTAGGCTTTCACTAAAAAATGTTTGTGCTTCATTGAAGTTGGACGATGAATCAGAGAGCCTAAGCTTTGATCTTCGACCGTCGGATGCCATTAACATTGCAGTGAGATGCAAGGTAATAATCCACAATATACATCGAACTTTGTACCTCACTTTCATGTACTAGTTTTAGTACTGAGATATGCATACACTGTTAAAAACAATTGTAATTTTCTATTCCATTTTATTGAGTCGACTTGGAGAGTTTTTAGTCAAATGCCTTGTGATTAATAATTATCAGCAATATTGTAGTTGCATTGTATTGCTCATAACTATGTGGATGTAGCAATCATTGTAATTTTGGGCGTGTTCTTATCTGCAATTTTATTGTTCCATCCTTCAATATTGTTGATTGGGAATTTGTTGAATCTGTTTATGGACGAAATATCTGTTTCCCTTTGTGTACATTCATGCAAAACTTAGAACTTAGTAGCTACCCCTTCTTTCTTCATATGCTGGATTATGTAAGAGCTTATATGTTATCATTTTAGCATTTGATTGGAAACAACTGCAAATTTCTGCTGTTGGGTTTTGATTCTTTAGTTATCATATTGGTTGCAGGTTCCAATTCAAGTGAACAAGTACCTGGTATATACTGATGGGATGAAGGTTATTGAATCTAATAAGGTGTCGGTGCAGAGTTCATCATCAAATAACCGATTGTTCTCTGAACTCGACAGGTAAAGTTGGTTCTGGTTTCAAAAAAGATATCTTGACAATTCCAATCGACTTGGTGTCCAAGAAGCCGTTCTTTTGATCAGCTGCTATTTTGATGTTGAGTAACAGTCAGGTGCACCAGTTGCACTGTGCAACTCACAACTAATACTATTCAATGCAAACAACTGATACTGTTAAGTGAAAACAACTAATACTGACCGTCTGATACCTCTTAGTAAAACAACTAATACCATTTAAAAAATACATTTGAGTGTCACGGTGCAACTGGTGCATAAAAAGTATTTGCCTTTGATGTTTGGATAGACACCATTAATCTGAATGAATGACTATATTTCTTTGTCTAATTAGCTTAGGAGAAGGTCCTAACTTGTGTTTGTATTGAGGCAGACCTACTGGGCAGCCATGCATTCAAACAAAGGAATTCGACTTAGTGAGGAACATGTTAATCGCGGCTGTTGAAGAACGCTACAGGGATGCTAGTACGTATTTCTTGTCAAATCCTACCACAGTTATCTTTCTTTCATGCTTTTGGAGTTTGTTAAAAACTATGAGCAACACTTCGGCGCATGCAACTGGTGCAATATATACTAAATAATTTCAACCAAGCTGTGTTTCTTTTTTTGCGAATCATAGAAAAAAAATTTACTTAGTATTAGTTCATGTATGAAAAGTATCAGCTCATACAATTAAAGGTATTAGTTCTATATTGAACTGCTACTGTTCAGTTCACAACCTAATGCTTTTCTTTTGTATGAACTAATACTTCTCTTCATATATTCAAATACTTGTCTTGTGTACTATAGTTTGTACTGTGAACAAGTCGAACTTTGATCAAAATTGAGTAAAAAAAATTGCATCACTTGCACATGTGTATAGAAGTTTTTCCCGAAAACTATTAAGCTTGTTTTAAGACAACAAAGGTTGTCGATCCATAGGTGTAACGGAATCGAGATTTTTAATGTCAGTTTAATTGTTGCAGCTTTGTGGAGAGACAAGCTCACTCAACTTCGGTCTAAACGGAACTGGGCATAAACAATCGAATCCCCCCATGAAACTGCTGGTCCCTTCAATGATGAATGAGCTAGGGCGGTTCTGGATTAAAAGCTTATGCATGTATGTATGTATATAGAGATGAATGATTGGTAATTCCCTTTAATTAATCAATTGTATAAACCCCTATCAAACCTCCTTTCTTGTATATATGTGCCCATTGCCTCTTCATATAATTAGAACATAATTAATTCCGTTTTTTTTGACAAAATTCCGTTTTTTTTTGACAAAATTCCGTTGCTTCTTGTTAATTTCACATTCCTAATATTTTAATTTGCTGCAGAATTCATCAGCATTAGTATATTATTGTTCACCAGTTATCCATATGAATCCAAGTTAATGTATTATAATCCAAATAAAGTTCTTCAAAATCACGTGACATGGAGTAAAGGGGAGTCTACTTTTTTGGGGTTTAATGAAAATGACTAGGTCTCATATGCAACTGGATCCGTGCACTCTCCCCGGTCCAACCTGAATAAACATAACCTGGGTCATATTTAATCTTTTTTTTTCCTGCATGCCTAATTATTCTCGCCTCTTCTTCGTCTTCCACTCCACGACTCTATCTTCTTCGCCGCATTATTAAATCTTGACGGGCTCCACTTATGCAATAGATCTTGGGTCCCTTCTCTCTACCCCATGCTCTATTCCCTCGGGTTCATATGGGCGATCTGGTTCAAAAGCGAAGTCGAGTGCAATTGGAGAAGATGTTGGATCTGAAGAAAAGAGATGCGCTGCTAACTTGCTAAGAGTTTTCCTTCTTTGATTTTATGGAATTAAGTATTTGGATTTGATATTCCTTTGTCCAGTGTTTTGATGGTGTGCTTATTCTTGTCGTATCAAACGTTTATCTTAATTGGAGGTAGAGAATGGTATTGTTGGTTGTTGTGTTTTACTCAATGATTTAAACCATTGAATCACCTAGCCGATTACAACTAGTAATCAAAGCTCAATCCTCTCAAGAATATTTTATGAAAGAGATAGATTTTATTGTAGCTTCAAATTTGATTTGTAATTGATCCATATGTGTTACAATGCGATGGAATTCGTTGTATGTTTTCTGTAATATAGTTCAGACGCTTCATACGTAAGTAGTTAGTTGACACTTATGTTAGTTAGCACTTATAAGTAGTTAAGTAGTTATAAAGTAATTTGACGCTTACATCATTATAAGTAATTGCACGCTTCTGTTATAAGTAGCTGCACGATTCTGTATTAGCTAGTTGCATGTTTTTGAGTTATATAGTTGTGTGTTTCTATATTAGCTAGTTGCATGTTTCTGTGTTATACAGTTGTGTGTTTCTATATTTGCTAGTTGCATGGTTCAACATTAGGTAATTGCAAGTTTCTGTATAAGTGTATCTCATTTTCCGTTTCTTCATTTTTCAAGGACCTATT